>CALNHX010004037.1:0-136152 GCA_940337035.1 Agriotes lineatus
ATGGTTCTTTAGTATATACTCTTGCGAAGAATTCATATAAAAATGAAGTAAACATTTTTTTACCGAAAAAAATTGCGATCGTCTGCTTGTTTTTTATAAAAAATAGTGTTTGACTCATTTTGCCCAAATTCTTGTACCCATAACTCTACACTTAGACTATCAATTGTATGTTGCACTCCATCATTAATACAGCTATTATAAGTACTTTCTTTATGTTGTGGATATCTATTTTGTTAACAAATGAGTTCGTTTTAAATTGTCCAGTTCAATACTATCTCTATTTGAGTTCAAGATTCTAAAAATACATTTAATAGGTATTTCTAAAATATTTGAAAATATTTAATGCCTTGATACAGACACGCTTTTAGCTAATTTTTCGGCAACCACTGCACGATCAGTTGATAAAAGAAGTAAGTGTTAAAGCTCCATGGTATGACCATAGTGTATAGATATACTATATTTAACATAACATTGGCCTGTGCTGGGTTTATTTCTTAGTTGGATTGCACTGGTGCATGCACTTCCTTGTCTGCATTTTTTTTTCGGCCACAGCTGGAGACAGCTTGACTAATACCTAAAAGAATGTTTTAGTAAAACGCACAACTGAAAATGTTCAGTTACTTACCAGTACGGTTACAGCAGTAATATACAGTGTCAAATTGTTCACCTTTTTGGATTTTTTTAATAAAATACTGGACCCGTCCGGCTTAGAGATTTCCAGTAACCTCTCAAACTCTTTAGAAAGACACGGCGATTATTTTCCTATTATCGTTCCAGCATGGATTTGCGAGGGAAAATAGTACCATGGCATTTATAGCACTTGTATCCAACATATTCCACCACATTCTCATGGGGCAATGTTTTGTTTTGCGTGCTGTGGTATAAGAGTGGCAACAATTGTTTACAAATATCTCCTATATTTCTCTAATAGGAGCGAATGCATCCAAAGTTTTACGAGTATCTCTGTCATTCTTATTTTCAAACAGCAAGCAAGTGGCCAAAAACAGAAACCTTTGTTGGGACATTGTTAACCAATATATACCATTGCCAAATGCATATGTGACAGGATTATTTAACTGGATCGACATTGGTCATTCTAAAAGACAACATCGGAAAAAAAGTGAAGGGTTTGCCGGTTTTTGCAATAACACAGATCTTAAAATGTGTTGGAACAGATGGAGGCGTGCCTGTTACCCTCGGTTTAGCTCAATCGAGAAGGCGTGATTTGAAAGCTCAGTAGAAACCGACGGCACTTACCCTATACTTTTGCTCAAAATATTACCCAAAGCGCCACTCGTTTTTAAAGGGTGAACAACTCTCGTGACCCAAAACGAGAAACGTCACGGGGCTGTGAGAAATTCTCCGGGGTCGCTGCAGTCCTCTCCAGCGTCACTCCCCAAGCTCCACAGGTCGGCGGATACAAACGTAGGTTGGCCGTGAAATTAAGTGACTTACCTACGATGGCCACCCCTCTGAAAGGTGAATGACACTAATAATAGCCCAAATCTTAAGGGCTTACGTAATTAAAAAGCATGCTTTGGCTTTGCACTTGTTTACACTGGGCCTTCGCCGTAATTAGTTAGTAACTAAAGGGTTCAAAAACAACAAATAACTAGGCTGAAGTTGACAAAATTTACATTTAATAAATCACCCCAAGGTAAACTCAAATTCAATACATTGGGTACATCCTATGTGAAATATCGGAGACCCCAAGCAAAAGTTAACTTAATGTATATGTTACACCCAAACATCGAAAACGCTCACTGAGCGAAAAAAACGACCGCAACGCGTTGCGGACGGTGCCGAACGACCAAATAACGAAATTACATAATTTTCCGCGTTGTGTCCGTTCTTGTTGACCACGACGCGTCGTGGACAATGCTCAAACGGCCACGACGTAAATTAACAGAAATAACTGACAATTTCAAAATCTTTATTGTAGGCTTATTTCTACATGAAACTTTATTTACAATAATAGGTAACTGAATCGCAGGTAGATAAAGCTATTTACTTGTTTTTGTAGGCACTATTATTGTGGCATTTAGTTGTACTTTTTTGTATTACAGTAACGCTTACAATGGCACATGACAAATCCTTGTTTTGATCCAGACGAAAGAGCTGAAGCTTTTCTCAAATTTAATGAACAACTTGGAACATCCGATGCGTTTATAAAATTTGAATCAGCGAAGTTGAATTCATTACGACTATAAAGTCTTTCCAGCACGCCCTCTTTGGTTCCCAACTTATACAAGCTGGAATCATTAACGCTTAGAACTACAGCCAGAACACTCCTAGGGGCAAGCCGCCCTCTGTCGACATCTGGAACTTTGACTACGACATTTTGACCGATCTCAGCAGGAGGTAGTTTTTTACGGGACAGCGCCAGCATTTTTCCAGCTTGCTTCTCCATTCCGGCTTTAGCAGTTGCGCGTTGCTCTCTGATGGCATCACGTCGGCAGCAAAGGTTGGATACGACTTCTCCTTCAATTTCAATCCCACACTTCATGTGTACTTTTAAGCTGCATGTTTTACATGGTTGGGTAAGTCCAAAATCTTCGCAAATGAAACATGCCACAGTGGATACTGCATTGATTACATTTTCTTCCCCTTCCTGGTCTTTTTCGAGTGTCATCCGTTTTCTCCAAATCTTCTTCCGTTTCCAAAGATTCATATGTTTCCTTTTCCAGAGAAGAATCTGCCAGTCCGATTCTTTGCTTGTCACCAAACATGGCCTCGTAAGGACTTTTTCTAATCCCTTAGTGCAAGGCACGATTTTTTTGCTCTGAATAAACCGTAATCCCTCTGACCATTGTTTGGTATCATTGTCAAGCATCCATTCTACCAACATATCTGACGTCCTAATTGGATCGTTCTACCGATCCTTGGCTCTGTGAGTGGCGGGGCTTACCATGCACAAGTTTAAGGCCTGGCCACAGATTCTTTAACTCTTCGATTATCTTATTACAAAATTCTCTTCCGTTGTTGCTTTGCAAAATAAAGGGAGCACCGAACATGCAAAAAATGTCTACTACATTATAGGCGACTTCTTCAGCTGTTTTCGTTTTGAGTGGTTTCAAAATTGTAAATTTTGTCAGATGATCTTGGTAGTTTAATATGAAACGATAGTCTCGGTCGGGTTCGGTCTGCATATCGTTTAAATCTACTTGACATCTCGAATTCATGTGGTTTGATAGGATTGGTGCAACAACTAACCCCTTCTTCTTGATCTTCTTCTTTCCCCGACATTGATTGCAGAGAGATAAATGGATCTGTATAGCTACTCTCGTAATATTGCATTGTTTTATGTTGATTTCAGCCTCCATAACTAAAAACAAACAAAAACCTCTTTAAGTGGGTAGTAGAGTGCGCGCAGCGAAAGAATGGGCCACCTCGTCAACAAAAGTAACATGACTTTATGACGTGTTGCGAAAGAAGACGCAAGGCTCGACATAAAGTCACGTTACTTGTGATGACGCCATGGCCCAATCTTTCGCTGCGCGCTCTCTAATATTGGTAATTGTGCTAAAAATCAACAATATATAAGTCACAATTAAATGTAGTTGGTAGGATCTTACTAAATTTGGCGCGCCCGATTCACTGCAATAAAAATAAAAGGACACTCCAATTCAAATAACAAAATTACTTTGTATACCGCAAAACTGGGACATCTGACAACACTGCCGATATCACTGTTCAATTCCGCATGCCCAAAAACCCCCAGGTAATATTTTATAGAAATAGCTTCTAAGTAACATACCTCTTGTTCGTTTGTGTCCAGTTGCTATATGAGCAGCTTCAATAATGCCAAAAAGATCCTACGTTTTACAGTAATATCGAAAATTTCCATCCTGTGTTCCTTTGGGCTTTTCAATTAACTTTTCATATTCCCCAATTGTTATGATATCATACCTCTTTAGTCTTCTATATTGTTTGGACGACAAGGGCATTTTGCTATCTTTCAAGCGCTTCGCTTCTTTCACTTCTCGGACGATCTCTTCATACCGTTCGTTCGTACAATAATCACTTCGATCATTGCTGTTATCAACGATATTTTTAAGTTTTTCATTAAACACCTCTCTCGTATTATCGTTTTTAGCTACAATAGTAGCGACTTCGCTCAATAACATAGACATAACTTCACTCGAAGGTAGTCGTAACGCCACTGACAAGCCTAGACAATAAAGATCGGTTTATGAGCTCTCTAAATCATCCAGAACGCGTCGTGGCCGTTTGAGCATTGTCCACGACGCGTCGTGGTCAACAAGAACGGACACAAAGCGAAAAATTATGTCATTTCGGTATTTGGTCGTTCGGCACCGTCCACAACGCGTTGCGGCCGTTTTTTTCGCTCAATGAGCGTTTTCGATGTTTGGGCGTAACATATATGTATTTGCAAAGTAGGCAAAATAAAATAACAGGAGTGAAGCTCCCGTATATGGTAATTCAAGCAAATACTTAAATTAAAACGGCGCACGCAATGTCCGTGAACCTCGAATAGCGCATAATAAAGCGATGACGCCACTTCACAAAGCACTCAGGTTAAGCGGAACAGGTACAATTAATAGTTCCTACCTTAGCACAAAGCATGTTGGTACTATAAATCCAGGTCTCGGCGTCGCTTGGCGGGACGTTTAGAGCGGTGCGAGCCCCCACAGCGTAGAAACGGTTGTCCACGAGATGACCGGAAGCAGCGGCTCGTGGCCAAAGGGCGTTGAATGATTCATAACGGAAGTAGCGGCCCGCGGAGGACGAGGGAAATACTCCAAGTTGGGCTTGACGTAACAGGATTTGCAAATGCAGAACTTTTCCCACTCACTATGAGAAATCACTTAGGCTTCATAAGGACCTCTTGAATTTGATGTGCAACTAGGTGCAAAATTAACTTTACCATTACTCCGGGAAAGAAGTAAACACAACAAAACGTCCGCCTAAAATTGCGCCGGCCTAACCAATACTCGCCCCTCCGGGACCTTTAAATTGCTTAATGAGTTTACTGCTCTAAAGGCGAAAGCAGGACTGACTTTAAAAATCCAGTTCCGCGTGATGACCACAGAATTCGTTCCCCTGTCCTCGAGAAAACGTCTCTTTCTGGCAGCAACGAACTGAATTTCCTGTCTCACCATTGTACAACGAAGTGTAATGTTGCTCAAAGAACCAGGGGAATCCCCCGATTAACAAAGCATATGGGAAAGATGACGGAGCGAAACTATACAGTCCCCGAGAGGCCCAAACATTTCGAATAACAAGGCCGACTTGTTAGGGAATTCAGGCGTTAAGTTATTGAAAAGAAACTTGAGCTTCAAAGCCTTGTTCCATTATTGCTTTGGACCAAGGGTTCACTCGAAATTTTTACCAAGCAAGGCGAATATGTTCCACGAATTCTTATTCGTTGACGCCCGAATGTCGAAACTAATAAGCAATTTAGTGCGCTGCACGGAAGTGCTTACGGGGAAATTCCGTAGGTCGCGAACATTTTTAAAGTTCGCCCAATAAGTCCGATTGCAAGCTCAGGACACAGGGTCGTATCCAGTGAAATTTGGTACATTGTAGCAAAGCAAAAAAAAAATAACATAGCACATAGTTCTTCTGCGTTGCAATTAGAATTCCTCAAAACACCTGATATGTATAGCAAAGCGATGAATGCTTGTAGTTCCACTTTATTAGTCGGTCTTATATAACTTTGTAGTAAGATGTCAAAAGATGTTCGAGAAATCTGTGCATTTATGCGAAAAGCAATAGTATCTTAAAGATTGCGTCGTTGATTAATAAATTCCATGCGGCTTTCGGGCTTCTCCCTTCGGAAGTATATAAAGTAATACTACATTTTCACGTCTTACACGGACTTGCCTAGCTGTTGATGTCGTACTCCACCTATGTCCATTTTTTTTCTTGCAAACTGGAGCTGTCTCTATTTTGTAGGTGTGGTGTGGCAACCACTTTAATTCTAGCTCTTGCGTCCTCATAGCTATTTCAGCTAGTTTAATTTGTGTGTACGAATTTATCGATTCGGACAACTTCTGTATATACAGTATTACTTAATTTTGCAGCACCTTCTTTTTCCACATAGGCCGTTTCGCAATACTGCAGTACAGCATTTTCGTAGTCAGGCTGATGAGAACACTTCCTCTTCCTATAAAACAATATATTGTGTTATCCCGTTAATATAACTTAAAAAATCAAAACCTTACCTTTTCATAAGTCATGTTTTCGGGGTGGACGTGGCTAGATCTTTCTCCGGCATTTGAATAAATATGCCTCGACTTGAACCCGGTTGCGATATAGTCGTAACAACAGGCAAAGGACTTTCAGGCCTAATTGATGCAATCGGAGAGAACACCCCTGATATGATAACATCTGCAGCATGAAGAATAGGATCTGGATCGTCAGCTGTATGCATCGACTTAATCACAATTCCCGCTTCATTTAAATCTTCAGCACCTACTACAACTACATTTCCTAGTACATTCACCAGCTCGTTTTCTAAATCGGTTAATGTCGCCTCCGATGCAGGGCATCCTCCTGTTTTTCGGGTATGAATATATTGGTTGCGGGCCTTCTTTTTCGTAACACTTCTCCAATCGGCGAATATCTAAAACACACAAAATTACAATTTTTCCTGGTATGTCTGCCTGTGTGTGTATACAGTGTGTCCCAGATCGAGTGGGATTACATGGGTAACTTTCTTATCATTGATGATGGAGATTTGGTTAAATGGGCAATGTTTTGCAGTTTCATATGCTGATTTACAATATCTTTGAAAAAGTTCAAAATGTCGAATACGCCAGAAGTTATTTAAAAAAAACTAGAAACAGTTATTTTCTTGTATATAAAATATCTTCGTAAGTATAAGAGATACGAACAAGAGTTTTATATGAAAGTCACGGTTTTCGATGAGGCCAATTTAAAATTGGTGTCGAACAAAAATTCAAAATGGCTGCTTTTGCGATACTCATATCAACTTCCTTAAGTTAATTGGGCGCCATATTGGATTTTTAGGTTACTGAATAGAATTTCTTATGCTCTTTTCACGATGTAAGATAACGTATGATTGAATAGCAGTAAAATTAATTGTTTTTACATTTTAATCAATTGGGCTTACATGGATCCAAACAAAAACAATCAAAATTTAAAAAAAACAATCCAGATAATCACATGAAATGTTGAAAATGTTGGCCATTGATAGCTAAACATAGTTGACACTGTTTGACGACACTTCGGGTTACTTTACGCAACGTATTTCGAGTAATACTAGCACGCGCTTCTAGCACTGCTTCGCGCAGTTCCAAGCAGGTAGACAACAAGTAATAAATCAAAACGTCATGGTAAGAGACAATTTATTTATATACATGCTTTACACACAGAATACAACTCTTTCTTTATTTTTACTCGGAGTTATTTTAATACGATCTAACTTCCTCTATTTCTTTTTCGAGCCAAAAGTTGGTTACATACAAAGCTTCTATATTTTAGAATTGTAAAATATAACGCTTTTTGTTTCTGTAATAAATTTGTTTAATTCCAGTTACAACTAGTTCTGTTCCTTCCTGGAGTTCCTCCAAACGATGGCATTGTGCAATCTTAATCCTTCCTTTTAGTTGCTGCATGCTAATGTTAGCAATTTGATCCATATCTTCTTGATTGAATATTAATCGATCTGAATCTCGTCATTCTCTGCTGTAAAATTCAACTTCCTCTACTTTGCGGAATGAGTGCCCATTAAACGTAGAAACTCCATTAGTTTTAAATTTTATAAGCGGTTCTTCTGTTGGTAAACATACAATATATAATCCATTAAATGGAATGCAAATGTATCCCTGTTCTCTAAGTTTCTCTGTTATTGTCGTAAATATTTATAAGATGTTTAAAGTGCCCTTTTAAGAAGTATACACTTTTGGTGTCATCTTTTTCTGCTAGAACACCAACCGTCGGAAATTTTCCCCTAGTATTTACCATAAATGCGGAAATCTTGTATACCCCAGTTCTATCGAGATTTCTCCAAGGGTTTTGCTTAAAGTTTCTGTTCTTTTGACAGCAAATTTTTGTATTCTTCTTTTATATAGTTTGTTTCCGCTAAATAATCTAGTTTTCTTTTTTTAATTCCTATTTCGCCCAGCTCCAATTTTTCGCTTTCTTGCACTTAATGCATGGACAGACGATAGTGGAGTTATTTCTTTAATTGGATTTAGAGTAAGCATATGTGTTATGTTAGTTCTTTTTCTTAAGACCTGCGGGATGACGTTACTCGTATCAACCAATCCCAAGGCAGTAATATTTACATTCGGTGCTATCGTAGAGAACAGTGTTGTGGATTTGGAAAAGAATGTCTCTCCAGCTTTAATATAGCACTTTTGTATTATATTTATGTTATCCTCGTGTGTGTCGCTGTCTACAATTTCTAAATAATTAACTGGTAAATAGTTAAAACTGTAGTCGGAGAGGACGTAGTTTATCATTTTCTCGCGCTGTTCTTGCTTATCTGGCAGTTTTATTTGCATCCCGGTCAACTTTCTTGTATTGTTATTGCCCGAGAAGACATATTGTAAAACATTGTTACACACAAAACAACATCTGTTTTGTAGAATATCTGTTAACTTGGACCACATAGAAGCGATTGGCACAGAATAAAACGGTGCGTCTTGTAAATACTGCTCTGTCCAGTACACTTAAACAGTCCTCCAGAGGGTCGAACACATTACATATCTTGTAATTGTATATTGTTGCTTCCAATCTTGTCATTCCGTGCTCTCTATCCAAAGAAGACGTAAATGTTTCTTTTAATCGTGCATCTGGACATTTGATAAAGTCAATAATATGGTTTCCGATTTCCTTGTTAACTCCTGGACTTGTAATTTGGAAAATAAATTTGTTACATATCTTAATTCTGCAATTCGAGTTCATCCATGTTAGACAGTCAATCTCAACTGTTTTATCTATGTCTACGATCACATTACAATTTTCCTGGGACTCTCCTTAGAGGCAAAAATTGTGATTAGTCATTAAGTAATCGCACATATCCATCTTCTTAAAAATGCCAGCAAAGTCTTGTGTTATATTTAAATCCATTAGGTAGAAGTCATCAAGTTGGAGCTGTTTTAATATTTGAGGTAATTCATCCAACAGAGTTTACACTTTAACATCCGCCAGCTCTACTTTGTACGGGATAGCAACTGAATTTTCATATTTCCATGCGATTTTTTCCATTCCTTCTCTTCCGATTTGATCAGAAATTTTTTGTGTCCTTGCACTGTTACTCCCATTAAGGAAAAACGGTAGTTTTGCTTTGACACCATGTCTAGCAGAAACGAACTTGGAGAATTTACCACGTAAATAAGTGTGCACCGCACATATGCTTCTTTAGAAGCATGGAACCCCTCTTCCCTAAACTCTCTTCGCAGTCTGCTTGGTCACATATTTTAACTACCATAATGGTGTCACAAAACTGGTCCGTAATCGGTGTAGGCTGTCTTAAATTTTTGATACGTAGAAGTGTCTCGCCGTCCGTGTAGATCCCCTACATCGGTAATAAGATTGTCCAGGTTTTCTACCAATAACTACAATCCGAAACGTTCGTTGGTTGGTTTAATTTTGTTCCCAAAAAACTGAGGAAGGCTATACACTTTGGAGTAAGACATGTTTACTCGTTGAACTACCTCGAAGTAATAATCTGCTAGAGCTATTAATCCTCTATCCGTAGGTAATGGACAAATTTTAATTTTATAACATTGCGTCACAATCAAGTTTTCTGTTTGGTGGAAATCTAGCACTGGAAATATTGTGCAATAGGATTAAAAGGACAAGCATTCAGACATATACATGACTCGAATATCTTCGGACTCATTTCCTTGAAAAGTAGTTGAAAGTGCTGTAGTTGAAAGCAACTCAACCCGACTTTCGTCCCTATATGATATTTTCCTCAAGCCATTTAAAAATATCTGTGTGGTGGCGTACAACGCTAGGCTGAAATATATAAGTCATATGGTGAGTATTTAAATAATCGAACACGTTTTCTATAAACTTGTTGTCAGCATAATAAGCAGCCTCAAAGACTGCATCTTGAAGAAAATATGGATATTGCTGTTGCTCGTCTGTTGCAAATTCGATTCGACAGCCAGATGATATTGTTTCAATAAGAAAATGCTGCTCGTAGGAAGTAATGTTCTGTAGCGATAATTTTGAAAGGACTAAATTAAGATCTTTTTCAGTATTAATTTTCAACTTCCCTCTTCTTACTTCGTTAATAATTTTCCTAATAACATTAAAGGCATCTAACATAGTTTTTAAAATTTCATTTACGGTAGCGGTTTCAACAGATTTAAAGTGCGTAGTCCAAATAAGAGTTTTGCTAGGTATAGCAATACCAATTTTTTCTAATATAAACTTCAAAGTTTGCAAGTCGTTACGTCTTATAGTATTACGTAAATGAAAGAATATATATTATAGATTTCTTTATTTTTAACATACAGATCTTTGTTCAACTACAGTATATTTGAATTTGGCGTCAACATTTTGCAGACTGAGATATCTTATACTTTTATCTTTGTCTTTATAGCACATGCTCCTCTCCAGCTGCGAGAAATGACGTCATCGCTCGAAGCGTGAGAGAGGGCTGGTGTTTATAATGTGCTTGGTGGGCAGTAGCCTCAAGGCAAAGTATCTGTATACATGCAGTTTACTATTCTTTTGTCATCATGAGGGTCTAAAGCCTTTTTTCTTTGTTTTAAAGAAAATACGTTTTGAGTTTTTGATCTAGTTGTTCTCTGTTCGCAAAATACTGTTTCGTTATTAAAAAGACAGTCTTTGTAACCGTCAAATGTAATTCTATTCAAAGCAGCTCTGGTAATACCTTTAGCTTTCTTTGTAATTCTAAATTCCTCATTCTCAGCATCCTCTAATGTTTTGCCAGCATACAATTTTGCACGTAGACCAACACATTCGGTAATTATTTTACCACTCATTTCGTCCTTTATTAGATTTATTAGTTTTTTTATTAACTTGTGGAAGGTTATATGGATTGTTCGGGGAATAATCGCTTGCATCAAATTTGTGAATATCTTCTCGTATAAAATCGTATATATTTGGAAGGGTAAAGTGATATATGAAACTATCAGTGTCTGTGTACAGCAGTTATGCTTGATTACCCATCTTCTGTTGAATATATTTATAATGAAAATCGTATATTAAAATTTTTGAAGTATCTAGGATTGAAAATCCTACTTATATTGGCTTATTGAAAACTATTTCCAACTGATTTAATTCTACAAGTACCAAGTCTTTATCTAAAATAGTACAGCTGTGAAAATTTGGTTTTGATATGTATGCACTGGCTCCGTACCTACCTTCCCATTTAGAAAGTAATTTTATTGTTTTGCATTTTCTAACATTTTCCATAGTTTTTCCAAATGCAGCGTTATTCATAAGTTTATAAAAATCTTTTTCAAAATAATTTTTTGCGGCTTGTCTTAATTTTCTATTTAAATCTATGTACGGTTTAAGCGAAGCTGATTGCTTAAATTTTAATATTCTATGGATTTTTACAATTTTCAGCCCTAAACATACAGCTTGCTGCACTTTGCGATAATGTATTACGTAGTTTTGTTTTTTAAATAATGTGGTGGTCAATTTTGATTGCTTGGATGTTGGTGGTGTAGAATGGTCAGGACATAGAGGCAAATCTTTGTGAAGTTCAAATAAATGTTGAGGATATTCTAAATCGACTTCATAAATATAGCCTGTTTCAGAATTTTCCGTAGTATTTAAATGATCAATATTAGGAATATCTAAATAATTTACCCATTCTTCTGATCACGTACACGCACGTCTTTGTCGGTGAAAGGTTGTTTACAAATGTAACAGCATACCGATTTTTGAAACGATTTGTTTTCATGCTGGCTAATATTCATAGGCTGTGTATTTATTAGTACACTATTTACTTGATATGCTATAGATTGTAATTCTTTTACAAACCATTCCATACAGTCGGCACCACGATATATATTAAATCGAGATAAACTATCGTCATATGAACATTCTAAATAATATGCAATACTAAAAGGAACATGTTTTTGATAAATCCTTGCATTTTCGGAAACAACATTCTGTTCTTTCTCTAAAATACACTCCACGTCTGCGTAGATTGAAAATGGTACTTTTTCCTGATATAGTCTTTAAATTCTATTGTACCTTCTTCAGGAATTCTTATTTTAGTTTCATTTACACTATTACAATTTCTAATGTGATTGAAATATGATTCTTTAGTTACAAAATTATTTAAACAAGTATCACATACTAAAGTTTGAGATTTTCTCTTATGCAGCTGATTTGTAACCAATCCAGATAAGTTTTTTATCCAACAAAAATTACATTAATAAATGTATAGCATCTTTATTAATTTGAGTATTTTTACTAATATATATGGGTAGTACTGCATTTTTACCAAATTGTTTTTTCTTTCTAGCGTATATACATTTATACGTAAATCATTCATTGTTTCAAATTTTGATATATCTTTCAATTGCATTGGAAATTCTAGTCCCGAGTACTTTACTGAAATGTGGATGGGAAGATATTCTATCAGAATTCTTATTTGCAGGATGTAATGCTGACGCTACCGACCACAAAAAACAATATTCATCATCATTTTTTACGTTAACTACAGCCTTTTTATTTTTAATATCTTGAGGTAACTCAATATATCTACCTACTGTTAATGGCGTGTAATGATTTAAATTTACTTTTAAATGTAATATCTGGAGCAAACTCCAACCTGAATCACGTTCTTGAAAATCTTTTATATTTTTCAACAGCTTATTCTCCACATTAGTCTCATACCACTGTTTTAAATTAGTACCAGAATGATTTTTTTTTCATTTTTAGTAGCAAACGTTTTCAAATATATCTCGCCGCTACTAGGTTTTATAAAATATGCGCTAAATATTACATTAGCTTTAAGCTTTAAGTTATTTTTAATAATTTGTTTCACTTTTATTGAGAAACTTGTGTATGCTTTTGAAAGAAATTCTTGAGGTTCCTTGTAACCTAAATTTATAATCATACCTGTTCTTATTCGGCTATTAAAACACGATTCTACATCTTCCCACACTAACTTTTTCCTTTGCTGCTGACCACTCTCTACACCCGCCCTCTTCTTTGCTAATTTAACTTTTAATTTCTTTTAATAATTGCCGTTGACCCTTTAATAAACTTAAATTTGCTTCTAGCCTGAATGGATTTTCATTTTTAAAACTATGCTTACGGATAAATCGACTAACAATTAAAATGGTTTTATTTATATGTTTAAGCAATGTCTCAGCCTCATCACTATATTTTACAATCCCTATCGCTTTTCTGATTGTTTTTATTGAATTCGAACTTAATTCGGTAACGCTATCTATTGCAGACATGTTCGCGCGCGTGCTGTTGTAATACTAACTCTTGCAGACAGCCTAGCCGGTCTATTTATTCATCGCCGCAACTGATAATGAGGACCATTAACTACATCAGCAAAAATTTCCAAGCAAAGACTCCATTCAATTAGTTTTAGCGGTCGTGTAGATTTTTCAAACAATGACTTCATTGTTCAATTTTTACCAGCCTTGCACATTTTCAAACAAGTCTGGACAGGTTTGAAGCTCCAGACAATAACATCAGGTTTATCTGATTCAGCAAAAAAATTTCCAGGCAAAGACTTCATTCAATTATTATTTTTTAGCGGTCGTGCAGATTTTCAAACAATGGGCTTCATTGTTCAATTGGTAGACAATAACTCCAGCCAGACACCTACATCTGCCGGTCCCGACAAGTCTGCATTCCCAGACGATGACTCAGAAAAATTCTGATAAGCTTAGGAATCTTGTAAAAAATTTCAAAATTAGACTTTTAGTCCCAAAATTCAACGTGAAAATCTTGTAAAAATTTCAAAATTAGACTTAGCCCCAAAAATTCATCGTGGTAACCGGAAGTGTAACCTAACCACGTGAGCTTGACCTCGGTGGGGTCAATGACCTCGACCTCGCCATCTCTTCGTGACCTTGAAAAGCTTCAAGGTCAAAAGTGAGCCAGAACCCGTCTAACTACACTACTAGTACCCTTCTTTTTTTCTAACTCGTAAAGATAGGACATTAACGCCCCACGTGCTGTTTGTGTTTCCTGTTTTATTTTAAATATTTGTCTTGCAGATGATGCCATTGTTGTTACGATTTTTGTTGGCACTTGTAATGTGCTGGGTACTGGCGTTAGTACTGGCTCATTAGATTCTGCAATAACGGAAACAATATTATCCATCTCTTGTGTGTCTTCTTCAGTGTCACTTTCGTGTAAGACTTCCGTACGTGAATAGCCAGGTAATGAAGAGAACTTTCCCTTGTCCTTCATGTGGGGCTTTAGGAATTCAAGAATATTAGCGTATTTGTACCTTACGTCAGTAGCAGCTTGGCCAGTTGTTGTCTTAGTTTTGGCAATATATTTTCTATATTGCCCCCTGATGGCTTCCCAACGATGTTTGCACTCTTGCGGATCTGTAAATAATATATAAAATTCGTAATGCAAGACCTTAGCTATTTAGATTTAAATACAAACAATGAAAATTAAGTACTACTTTAAATTATTTTTTTTCTTTGAATCAATAAATATATGTACTTTTAAAAATCTTAAGATTTCTTTGCCCAACCATAAGATTTTTTAGGGGGTTCAGGTTTAAATGGTTGAGTTAAAAATAATATACTAAAATATAACTGGCATGAGATTTTATACTACTTAAATTTAATGTAACTATTTTTATTATTTTTAGATATCTTGCAACTGGAGACTCCTACCAAACTATAGCATTTAGCTACCACCTAGGCCACTCTACTGTGCACGCGATCGTACAAGAAGTGTGTTCAGCAATTACAAAAAAATTGATGAAAATATACATGCCGGTACCAACTAAACATGATTGGGAAAAAATAACACAACCATTTTGGTTAAAATGAAATTTTCCTAATGTTTTAGGCGCTCTAGACGGAAAACTATGTCGAAATCATAGCGCCAACTAATAGTGGCTCAAATTATTTCAATTATAAAAAAACATTTTCTGTTGTTTTACTTGCACTTGTTGATGCGGATTACAGATTAATATCAGTTGATGTTGGATCCTTTGGAAAGAATAGTGACGGAGCTATATTTGCTAACTCAAATTTGGGAAAAGGGCTAGAAAATGGGACTCTAAATATTCCTTCAAGTACGAATCTTCCAAATTCTGAAATAGAAGTACCATATGTTATAATAGGAGACTCTACCTTTCCATTAAAAGAAAACCTATTGAGACCTTCTCCAGAATCTCAAGTTGTTAATGATGTTCAAAAAATAATTTTTAATTACCGACATTGCTGCGCAAGACGAGTGGTTGAAAATGCTTTTGGATTATTAGTGCACAGGTTCCGTATAGTTATATCTTAGAAAAATCCATGCTAAACCTAGATTAATTGAAAATATAATTTTAGCAATGTGCATTTTATATAACTTTTTGAGAAATAGCATTATACCTTAATTACTGCAAAATAATGAAGAACAACAAGTGGTAACCTGCATATTAAGAAATTTACCACATCAAGGTGGAAATGCAAAACAAAAAGCCTTCAATGTAAGGGAAAAATTTTAAACTTTTTTTAATTCTGAGCCTGGTTCTGTTCCATGGCAAAATGAAAAAATCTGAATATTGAAAAATGTTTTCGTAGCATGTATTTAGTTTTTAAACAATTTTTTTGTAATAATTCAAAGTAGTTGCTTAAAATTAATCTACCTAAGTTATTTATTAAACTGTTTCTACTCACCTAATTGTAGTTTTTCTCCAATTTGTCGCCATATTTTTGATTTGTGAGGTGTATCTGAATATAGTTTGTTTGTAAAATCGTATAACTTACAATTTTACCGCACCAATTCAATAAGCATTTCATCATTATAAGTCGACAAAATCTTTTGTCGCACCATTTCTCCACTACAATATTTTATGATGCAGCACAAGACGTCCACACTACACGACCTCTGCAAGCAATGTGCTCGGCATCGGACCAAAAACCCGTCGAAATATTCTTTCAAAACATTGTCCGATGCATGGCATGCAGCACGCAGGCCACATGCAGGTCGCATGCGTGCGCAATTTGAACGGGCAAGGCATAAAAACCCATTAGGATAAATGACGAATGAAATTTGCAGGTAAGATGCCGATCCGATGGCGACCAGATACCCGACACCATAGTGAGAATAGCCCTTAAGACCGCTTAATAATAAGCATTTCTTAAGTTTTGAGCAAAATCTGTGGTTTGTCATAGTTTCTAATGTAGGTAGTTGTAATTTTGAAAAGTATAGGCAATATAGTACCTAACTGAGAAGTGTTTTCATTTTGCAAAATATCTATTGCGACTGCTACTGGTTTCGTGACAAGAACATATTCTTTTAAAAACATAAAATCTGCTTGCTGAAACACATTTAATTTTAATGCCTTACAAACTTCTCCTAATTTTGATTCAATATTAATTAGTGCAATACATGCATCATACATTGAATTCCAACGAGTAGGGCAAGGAACTTTCAACTTAATACCGCATATATTTTCTAGACCTGCTTAATAAATTCCATAACGAAGAAACTTTTTCAAAAACAGAATCATGTATTTTTTCAAAAGTTTTAACTGTATCCACCGTAATTACCAGGCTGAAGGTACGTGAGCAACATTTAAAATGTTGAGGCAAAATTACATAAGTACTATCGCTATCAAAATCAGGTCAAGATTCAACATCTATATCATTCTGATTTTGTAACTCTGTTAATTCACTACTAATGCTAACCTTAGATACAGAAAATGCAACATCTTGAAAGCTTTACTAAAGTTGCTTGCGTTATCTGTTATCTACTGTTCCTGAAATTTTGTTTATATCTAAATTGTACTCTCTATGAATTTGATTTATTAATTCCACAAGTTTGTCAAATGTATGTGCAAATATAAAGCTAAAAGCTTAAAGCAAAAGATTTACGTACAAAACTAGTACTATCGATTAAATGTGCTGTCATACCAAGATAGCTTTTATTATTGATACTCCAAATATCTGAAATTGTACAAACGTATTTGGATTTATTTAATTCTTCTTCTTCTTCTATTAATTATCGCGCTTCGACAGCTTGGGTCATTAGCGCGTTGTGGTGGCTTGGATAGCTATTAACACTTTGGTTGGAGCATCACTGTATTAATGTCACTGTATCGTTGTCACTATACTGTTAGCACATATCATTAGACGAGTTTTATTAAGCCACTGTGTGTTAAAAATTTTAACAGGTTGGTTTCCGATTTTTCGCTATTGTTCAAAGCCTCTTCCATAGAGTTGGGGATGTGATATTCAGTTCTCTCTTTTGAGTATTTTAGGCATTCTGTGATAATATGGGCAACAGTGATTCTGGTGTTGCATGTTTCACACTTAATTCTTCTATTACAGCACAAACTGTTGCAAATTTCTCCTCTTCTAATTTACCTTTCACCGTTTTTCGGTCGCAAGGTTTTTTTCCAGCGAGTCCCTCTACTAGCCGAACAAACGCCAGCTTTTGGACTGTGCAAATAGGTCTCATTTCTTTAATTATGTAATCCCGGACGAGTTTGTCCACCTAGAAAATTTTTATACGAAAATATCAAACGTGTAAGATGTAAGGAACATTAAACTTATATTTTATATTATCTAAATAAATTATAGTTAATGTTTGAAGGACAAAGATTCTGTTCTGTTAATTTAAGAATCTCCAGGCTATATTTTTATATTTACAATATAATCAAAGGTTGATGAAAAAACTATTTAGGTTAAATTGGACCTGTAGTTAGTTTGAAACATTTTTAATGTGGTAGGTACAATATTTTTGTCATCATATTATGATGCGGTCTTTCAAAAATCTTGATTACAAGTACAACACCATTGTTGTAATGAATTTTGACATAAAACAAACAAACAAAAATCAGACCTGGGCAAGATATAAAGTTAATTAAAGGTGAAATAACCTAATTTTTCTTCAAACAATTAACAAAGATTGTCAAATTTAATTGAACGCCAAAATTCAATTTTTTTATAATTTTCTTGGGAATTTCATGAAAGTAGATAAAATGTATGATATTGCAGATACTTGTATCGTAAATAATTATCACTCCCCGATTTCTTTGTAACAGTTTGTTGAAAAATGCTGGTCTTAGTGGTCTTGTTCAAGTTATTTGTCGAAGAATTTTCGATTTTAGTTTTCTTTGCTGTCTTTTGTGTCGAATTTGCTAAACGTTGCTGGGTGTTTTCGCTACAGAAATGGAAAAATATATATTACTTTAACAAAAAGCCTAGAAATTTTTGTGTTTAAAAATTGAATTAGTAAATTTAAAATACCATTATTAATTATAAATAAAATTATTAAAAATAATTTCAATTATTTGCATTTATTATTCAATTATGTAATTAACAGATTAACACGTACCTTGATATGTCGAATAAAATTTCCTGTTGAAGTAACTTGGCCTTGTATTGTAGTATGACAGTTTAGACACTGAGTCACTATCTTGTTGTCGCATTTTGATAAAATTTTATAAAACTTACCGTTTAAGAAATATGGTAACTTCATTAATTCACTTTCGTCACTCATCATAGCTCTAACAAACAGTAAGTGTGCTACGTTGACTGTCGTATTACTCGTATTCACAAATGTTGAAGAACTGAAGAAGAAGTTGTCTTTAACATTTAACCCCTATTTTTTTCAAGAATAAACCAGAAATTAAGTTCCAGAAAAATCTTATACCAACAACAAGTACCTACCTTTAAAAGTTTTAAAGATGTGATCCAAGTTTTAAGTTAATACCTGTCAACTGTCAATCACGTGATGCCATCTTCTATTGTTAAATAGCTTAGTCTAATCTCTACTAATTTATGAGTTTATGATTTATGACTTCCTGCTTACTATAATTCTTACTTATTTTAAACAATAGATAAATAATTTCAGAAATTATGGGAAACTTAATAAAGGCAAAAATGCAGCCTTCTCAAAAAATTGTTATGCGTTTTAAAATTTCATATTGTATCTTTGAATCTAAACAAGAAAGATCTCTTAAAAAATGATTTAGATACAGATAGTAGATCCTAGTATAGGAAAACACCTAGATCCAGATAGTAGATCCATATGGTGGATCTAGATCTATTGGATCTAGCTACTACTCAACACTGCAATTTGGTTGCTTTGTAGTAAAGAAATAGTAAAGTTATAGTAAAAAAATTGTGAAGTAAAAGCTACTAATGGCGAAACAAATCGTTACTTCACGATCACTTAGTTGTTAAAATTTAAAAAAAAATGTAACTTTATAGTAAGGTTTTTGCAATCAAATTATATGGTAATACCTAATCGTGGAGAGCTTGATTGAGTTCAAACACGTCATATTTTTTAACACTATATTACGTAAACATATAATACTGCCAATATTAAAAAATACCGGTAGGTACATTCTTGTAAATATTACACACAAGAAAATATACAATTCTAACAATAATGAAATAGAATGATAAATTTGGTAGAAGTGTACAGGGCGTTTCCACAATGACGCGGAAAACTTTACATCTTGCAGCTAAAACATTATAAAAAGTGGATCTGAACATGCCCGTAAGTTCTTTGTTTTCGAGCTATGATTTTTTACCGCAGTGTTGTTATCAACTTTAAGCACAAACAAAGGGGGCTGGAGAAATGATACTTACTTTAATTGCTTACGATCCAAAGTTGCAATCAAAACACCAAATTGTCTCACTCGGGCACTGCCCAGGCGAGTCACTATCAATCGCAAATCAGGGGGGTCGCCTGCCAACTGCAGTCGAAGACGGCGTGAGTTCTAAAGATGGAAAGATTGGCGCCACCGATTTATGATAACAAAAAAAGGAAGCCTTACCCCTTGATTCAGCGATTGTTAGATTTCGCTCCAGCTAAATCGGAACACTGAGAAATTACTAGAAATGCGCAAAACCGGAGTCAAACAATCAAGTGTAATTAAATATGAGAAGTTCGTTTTATTCACTCATAAGGTTGGGCACACACATAAAAAAGATACACATAGGTAAAAAGTTTCAGGCCTGCATATGCATTGTAACTGCCCCAAGAATCCTTGTTCACAAAAATAGGGTGGCCAAATTAAAACACCAGATTATAAAATTAACGGAAATTCCTGCGGCTCCCGGATAGTGACGTTAATGTAAAATAGTAAAATTGCAGCGGGCGTCCGCCTCAGGAATTTCTATACTGTTGTACATATAATAAATAAATAAATATCACAATCCGCAGCAAAAGTAGAACTGCGGCGAGGGGAAGCCTCTTACTTTACACATTAAAAAAAAATACGCCATCAAGTGATGCGTCCAGACCATTATCTACATATCTCGCGCCAGTTTATCGCGCTAATCTTACTTTAAAAGCCAAAATACTTTAGGCACCCCTTCGTCGATTGAGCCGTACAACAGAAGCACAAATTAATAGGGCAGTAAGGTTACCTTAGGCTGATTTGAAGTTATCTTCGCGCGAACAGCATTGCAGGAACGGGCTTCTGGGGACGAGCAGTTCGCCAGGTAAGCGCGTCGAGATACGTTATCGCAGAACGCAGCGGCCACAAGGCGGGATTTCCAAGTCTTAAAGGAGACCCATCACGAGGTAATCGAAATATAACTGAGGTCCAGAACGTGATGTTCAAGTCGTGGTATTCGCCTATTTGGGTCAAGTCCGAGATGTATGAGCGTACTTGGGGCCCAGCACGAGGTGGGGAAATAAGTTTCCCCAAATGGTTCGCTCGAAATTTAGACGTCAAAAAAAGGTCTGCACCTAGCAGAATCTCCAAATTCACATACGGAGAAATGTCGAGACGCGTACAAATCCCCTAACTGAAGGGTGAGAAGTGCCTAGACAACCATAAGCACCTTCTCCAGAATGGCGACGTCGACCAGCGCCAAAACTTCCGCGACCTTATTCGATCGAATGCCGGAACAAGATGACCCAATTTCGCATCGCGAGCGCTCAACAATGAGCCAAGGCTGCGTATCAAGAATGTGCAGTGCCCAAACGCAATTCGAAAAGCATCGAACATACAATAAATCGGAAATTATTGGTAACCAAAATCTCGAAAATACAGTAAGGCGAAAATTGACGGTAACAGTGTGAAATAGCCATTTTGCACTGTTCTTAAAGTTAATCAAAGTGGTTTATGGATTATTATTATTATTATTAAAATAAACGCAGAGCAGAGGAAAGGCCCTATGAAGCTCTGAATTACAAATTATTCCCATAACTTGTAACGCTAAACAAAATAATAATTATATAAGACAACTAATATCTACATTTAAAATTATAGCATAATTGAATTATTAACAAAAACGGAAAGAAAAATGTCTATTCTGTTTTTAAATGTATTAATCGTAGGAGCGTCGATTATATCGGCAGGTAGATTGTTCCACATATGAAACACTCGGTTTACAATAAACGATCTTCTACACGTTAATCTTGCTAACTCTCTTTTTAATTTCAAACGGTGGCCCCGGAGATGGTCATCGGCATTAAGTATGTAGAGAGAACGGACGTCACAAGAGAACAGTCTATTTAGTGCGCGAAAAGTAATAATTAAGTCACTTCGAGAGCGTCGCATTTCGAAGGTGGTTAAATGTAGAACGTCAAGCCGTTCGTAGTATGATGGTCGCAAGCGACCATATGGTAGGCGAGTTGCTTTCCGCTGTACATTTTCCAATAAATTTCTGTCTCTAATTAAGTCCGGATGCCAAACAGGACCAGCAAATTCCAGAATGGGACGAACATATGTGCGATATAGTTTGGCAAATGTAGTTGGGGAGACGTTTCTAAATGCTTTATGTAATATATACAGAAGCTTATTGGCTTTGTTACACACATCTGAGATGTGTTCAGACCATGATAGGTCGGTGGTAATTGTTACGCCTAGATCTTTGTGACTGGTAACGGAAAGTAACAGGTTTCCCGAAATATAATAATTATGCAGTGAGTTAGTTTTTCCTAAATGCAACACTACGCACTTTGTAATATTTAACGGCAAACACCACTCATTACACCATACCGATAGCGAGTCAAGATCATCTTGCAAAACAGTTCGTTGCTTCACTGAGGCGTACAGCTTGGTGTCATCATTATTCTTAATCTAATAGCGTTTCTATTTTGAAAGTCTAATTGCTGCAACATTTTGAACAGTTGTTATAGTGATACTTAAAGTTAATGATTTTAATCCAATTTAACGACGTTGACAAAGTATAAACTGTCTTTTCCCCACTATCATAAAGGATGAGTTTCAACTGGACGTTTAATATACATTTGAGAAAAGAAGAAAACATATAATAGAGATAATAATCACATATAATGCTAAATGTATACAAGTAGATATATAAATGTATATAAGTAGAATACAAACCAAAGAAAATACATAATACTACTAGTACTATTACTACTACTACTATAAAAATAATTTAAAAAATAATAACATAGAATGCTAAAATACACAATACTAATAATAATGAAATATAATACTAAAAATATACAAACATATGTAAGAATTCAAATAAAATCCTGGTCAAGTAGGCCAAAGTAAGTTAAATGTTCAATTGGAATATACTGATATGTCAGTTCTTGCCGTTCTTGGCCAGGTTTTGTTTGAGCACCCGTAGTGTGCAGTATACACAACAAGAAAACATACACTATACAAGTGTATAAGTACTGTATAAAACAAGAATACTAACGATAATGAAATACAATGTTAAGCGACACCCCTATTTAGTTTTTTCTGACTTTTTTTATCTATTCGATCGCCCACGCGACGCACCCGTTTTTTGACGTAGTTAATGACAGATGCCTCAGTAGCGACCGACAACACCTATAATGTTATAGAAAGACATTATTAGAAATGAAATATTTACACCTTAAACTAAATACCGGGTGTAACCGAAACCAGGCTCAGCGTTTTCTTTCTTTGTTTTTTAGGATAAGTATATGAAATTTTTTACAAGGGATAAGTTTCTGCGTCTGATGGTATACTTCGATAGTTTTTTTTTATAATGTATGTATACCATTTTAATTTATTCTTAATGTTTCGATTTTACAAATTAAAAATGCAATAAAATGTTGAGTTATAGATGTCATGAGGAGATTTTATTCACTTATCTTATAAAATAAAGACAAACACATCGGGATGAGCTTGGTTTCACTAACACCCGGTATATCTGGACAAGCAAACAATTTAATTTTTGGAGATTCCTGCTCCCCATTTCAAGTAACTTGTAGAAATTGTAAAGGTATTAATCAAAAGTGAAGCTTTTCCGCGTATGATGCCTCCAAAAAAATTTAAGTTCGTTTCGTTATTGAGCATTAAAATGAAAATTCGGTCATGGCATTCCATTATTATTTAAAAAATAAGGATTCGTATTTTTGATTTAAGTTCACAACTAAACGGATTAAAATAAAAAATTCATGTGATCAACAATTTAATTTTATTATCAACCAATACTAAAAAATAAACTGGTCAATTAAAGTGCCCGTGTGTAGCATAATATAGCATGTTAGCAATTGTTATATGTTAATAGCATTACTATGTTGTTAATCAAATTAGCAATTCTAGGCAAAAAAGAAAATTTTCTTATGAAGAAATGAAAAAAATCATTTAGAAAGACTATGGTTATCAAATAGAATTTGATCTCCAAAATGTATTAATTAATTTACTTAATTAAAGTTACTCTTTAGTTCTGCAATTTTAATCCAAAATAATATTTATATTGTTTACAATATACTACACAAGAAAATATGACGCCAAAACTTGTTATAATTTTTGTGTTTTAGAACTGTATTGTAAATTTAATAATATAGATTAATAGTATATTACATACCGAGGTGGGAAGCGTTTCATTACTGTCGAGAGATTAAGTAGTTTACCGAGACGCGTAGCGTCGAGGTTAACTTTATGTTGAGACAGGAATGAAACTTGTATACTATTCTACTCATAATCGGTTTTTGTTATATATATTTAATTAGGTAATTTTGATATAATACATACCGTGTGTCCCAAAAGTCTGGAATAAATTCAGTATTTCCTAAAATGTACGTTTCCGGCTAAACTCCTCGAACACGTCGATTTTTATTTTTATTTGAGCATTTTTTGAAATAAAATGCATACATACAGGGTGTATGAGGTATGGCGTTATCGATATTTTTTTTAATGGAAACCCCCTTTTTTATTACGGAATCTGAAAGAACGCACCTTTTTACTTACGTTAAGCTGATTTTTGAGTATAGATCAGATTATCAAAAATTAAGAAAAAATTAAATTTAGTAATTTCTAAAACAACTAAATTAAATGTACAAATTGTGCACCGTTGTCTGCCTGACAGTAACTAAGACGACCGATATGTTTTTTGTTGATTGCTGTCATTGATAAAAGCGTAAAATCACACTTCTTAAAATCAAATTTAGTATTTTGCAAATTTAAATTCTTTTTCTTAATTTTTGGTAATGTGACCTATACTCAAAAATCAGCATAACGTAAGTAAAAAGATGCGTTCTTTCAAATTTCGTAATAAAAAAAGGGGGTTTCCATTAAAAAAAAAACATGGATAACGCCATACCTCATATGCTCAAATAAAAATAAAAATCGACGTGTTCGAGGATTTTAGCCGGAAATGTACATTTTAGGAAATACTGAATTTATTCCAGACTTTTGGGACACACGGTATATGCAGTTTAATAAGTTACTTTAACAAAGGAATCTGTGACGTTATTGCTAGGTAACATGACAAGTTCATTGAAAGTGTCGTTTAGCTAGCCGGAAAAAACTTTTATTTTATACTGTCCGGAAAATATAACTTTGCGTCATTAATTTGAGTCCGGAAAGTGGAACATTATATCACAAGGCCGGAAAGGAACACTTTCTGGCCTCTTGTCTTTTTTTACAAGAAATCTCATAAATTTTCATAACACGTCCCACGCCCCTGCTGTCCACCTGACCAAAGAAGGGGGCCCTCGGGGCTCCGCCCCTCTCCTAGGGGGCCCCCGGGGCTCCGCCCCTCTACAAGGGGGCCCTCGGGGTTCCGACCCTCTCCAAGAGGACCTCGGAGCACCGCTCCTCTCAAAGAGGGCCCTCGGGGCTTCGTCCCTCTCCAAGGAGCCCTCAGGACTCCGCCCTTTTTCAAGGGGGCCCTCGTGGCTCCGCCCCTCTCCAAGGGGGCCCTCGGGGCTCTGATTCTCTCCAAAGGGCCCTCGAGGCTCGATCCTTCTCCAAGGGGCCCTCGGGGCTCTGCTTCCCTGCACGGGGACCCCTAGGCTTCATCCCTCTCCAGAGGGCCCTCGGGGCTACGCCCCTCTTCAAGGGGCCCTCGGGACTCCGCCCCTCTCCAAGGAGGCCCTCGGGACTGTGCCCCTCTCTAAGAGGCCCTCGGTGCTTTGTTTCCCTCCAAGGAAGTCCTCAGGGCTGCGCCCCTCTTCAAGGGACCCTCGGGGCTCCACCACTCTCCAAGGGGGACCTCGGGGCTCCGCCCTTCTCCAAGGGGGCCCTCGGGGCTCCGCTACCGTAACTCGCATTCGCTCAACCAGGGACATCGCGTTTGCAATTTTCGTGAGAGACACACACGTCTGAATCGTTCTCTTTTATTATATAGAGGATTAAAGTCATTAGGACGATAATATAAAACAGTATGAAATAAAACATTGTACGATACACGGCAGTAAAATATTATTAAAATATTCGTTTAGAAATTCCAGACTCGGCTCGTTCCTCGCCTCGTCCGTAAACATCTAAACTCGTACTTTATAAGTCATTTTCCGGCCATGTAACGTAAATTACTATTTTCGACGACTGACATCGAAAGTAGATTTTTCTCACTGTCATTTGACAACAGAAAGTTGACATTTGCCGCTGAGCGTGCGTTTTCATCACTTTGCCGCTCGCCGAGCATTTTGGGTTTCCGCGTGAACAAAATAGGTAGCCACGTCCGAATGTTACCTTGACAACGCCCGTCAGTTGAGGAAATAATCGCGTCACATGTCATAGACTGCACGAGTAATGTTAACTTGATTGTCAATTAATTTTTGCAATAAAATGAAATATAATATTTTTCTATAATAATACGCTCAGTCGTCGAAAAAATAGTATGTATGTTTCAAGCTAAAAGTGCGCTTGCCGCTTTTGCATGATTGCTGGTTTCGGCTTCGCCTCAACCAGCAATATTCATGCTCAAGCGGCAAGAATGCACTTTCAGCTCTTAACATACAATATACTATTCCGGCTAGCTGGAAAGTAAAGTAAACAATGACTCGCTTTCCTACTGTTTTAAAGGTGAGAAACGTACCTATTATTAACCGATTGTGAGTAAAGGTAATTTACTAAAAGTAGGAGCACGAATACCAACCGAAAATAATCTTAATTATTTGCATCTTCTGCATTTCCAGCTTGCCATTTTCACCGGTCCATAGTAAAAGACGTGCACCATCATCCGTAAATAATTTTAGAAGCACTCACTTGGTGCATACTTCTACTGTCTCCCCACCCACGCAGCATAGATGTTTGATTTTAAACAGCAGTAATTAGTATTAAATAATTAGTAACATACAAATCTTACCGACGAGTGTGTGTTTATAGCAGTGATTTTGAAATACAGCATTAACGTATTAGATACGGTTATGTATCTGTAACATCCATTTTTTGTACTATCTTCTTCTGTAATACAGCGTATGAATACGCTCTATCGTTTTCGCAATTGCGAGCACAGCACCCTAGATAAATAACACACCACGCTTCTTTTTGTTTTTCAAAAACGTATGTTTTTGATTGCTACAATTTTTTACGAATGACACCTAAACGTCAAACTATTTTTGTATAACAAAAAACGGTACGTATTTTAAGTGTTATAGATGAAGTTGCTATATTGCAAGGCAGTACATTCGTCTAGTTTCTAGAAAAAACATTTACATTGCGAAGAACTCTTGCTAATTATAGTCATGTTGCTGAATGTGTATCGTGTGTAAGCATCGCCTACGTTGATTAAAAAGCTACGCTTCGCAATATATAAGGTGTCTGGACGTCTGTATGACATACCGATGCGGCCACAATTATATATAACAGCAATGAGATAACATGAACAAGAAAATAACTCGTATTGCTTGAGTAAGAAAGAGATAAACATAGTAGTAAATATTCGAGTAGGCATGACGCTTATTTTAATTATGACATAAGTCAACTAACCATGCCTACTAAAATAATTTTATCGTATGGTCATCTCTTTCTTACCCAAGCATTCTTTTTGTTGTTCATGTTATCTTATTCCTGTTATACAGGGTGTTTCAGAATAACTGTTCCTAATTCTCAGAATTGAGAGAGGGTATGTTATTCAACACTTTTTAATGATAAACTAGTGTTCGGAAATACTTCCATTTTGAGATAATACGACATTAACGAATTGAGTACTTGAAATAATCTCAATGCGAAAAGTAACGATTTATTGATTTCCAGCGGTTGCAATTTTATTAATATTTAAAAAATGGTATTACACAAAAATTATAAGAATTGTTCAAAAATATGGCCGCCATTGTCGACACACAAGGCATAACGATGCGTGATTGCCGACGATCTGGCGAACGTGCAGGCCAAAGAATAGGACCTTGTCTCCCAGTTCATCGGCTTCGAAATTGTGCATTTAAATAATCTCGAACATTTAAACCTAAATGCGCTGGTGCACCATCATGTTGAAAGACCAAGTCTCTACGAATATTAAATGGCACATCTTCAAGTAACTCCGGCCATGTTGCCATGGGTAAGGTTCACTATCTGCAGCTACTTTGCATGCATGCGTTACTTTCCACATTGAGATTATTTCAAGTACTCAATTCCTTAATGTCGTATTATCTCGAAACGGAAGTATTCCCGAACACTAGTTTATTATTAAAAAGTGTTGAATAACATGCCCTCTCTCAATTCTGAGAATTAGGAACAATTATTCTGAAAGACCCTGTATATAATTATGGCCCTTTCCGTATAACGTCTTGGCAATGTAAATTTTGGCGCCTTAGCTTCAAGGTTGGCAGCGCAATTACGACAAATAATAATACTGCAGTGACTGCTCTTATTTGCAACTTTAATTATTTCGTGCGAATTTCAATATTAAAATTATTTAATTATTAACAATTATAGCGCCCTTAGACTCTTTCAGGGTTATTTCGATTATCTAGTTACTTCGTTATGTAAATTTGATTTTCAACTATGTCTCAACTGTATTGAAACTTCTTGTCACCTTTTGTGTCAATGTAAACGTCAATAATCAATCTCATATCAATTATGACAAATGCTCAATTCCATTAGTATACTATTAGCATATATGCTACTGTAAGTAATTGTTTATAACTAACTGCACTTTTTAAATTGTCTCTTCTTTGCTTTAGCGTTGTCAGAACAAGATTATTACCCACCTTGTGTTACGAGGGCCACTAGCAATGTTATCTACCTGGCCATGAAAAAAACAATTGACATGATCAAGTTTTATTTGTCAAATAGTAGCGTGTAATCTAACCTTACGTGGAAAATTTTCGTTACTTGTGATAATTAGTTTGATTTTTATAAGGTGTTTTGTGCGGGAAAATGAGTGACTTGAAGTTAGAATATCGCAGCCTCATTACATTTCTTACAAAAGAGGGCCACCAACCAAAAACCATTCTTGAAAGAATGGTACGCCATGTATGGACATGATGCACCATCGTATTATGTTGTAAAATTTTGGTCTAAACAGTTTCCGTGGGGACGTGAATCTATCGAAGACGATCCTAAAAGTGGAAGACCAAAAACGGCCATGAGTGAGGAAATTACGCGAAAAGTTGAAGCCCTGGTGGTCGAAGATCGTCGTGTGAAGGTTTCTACCATTAGTATGACGTTGGGAATATCTGAACCTAGCGTAATAACCATTTTACATGACAATTTAAATATTTAGCAACCAATTTTCTGTATGCAACAACGCTTAATATTTTTATAAAAATTTACAATTAAATTTTGCATAAAATTTAGCGTCGTTACATACAAATGTGTACAAACCTCGGTCATAGCTGCGTTGTTAATAATTACAGTCGAAGATGCACTCGTAGAGTTTTTGTTTATTCCAAGTACGAGGTACTTATTTCGCCCACTTGCATTCATCGACGGCTTTTTCTGAATGAAGTTTTTTGATTTGCTGCTGTCGTCGTTTATCACATCGGTCATAAGTTGCCGCTTATTCGCTTCCATAATAGCATGATTTACCTGCTCGTTATTTGGGTTTAAGGGATTCTCAGGAGCGCACCGTGATTCGATTATCTTCTAGGAATTTCTTAACATCTTCGTTACTAACTGTAGGTTAAACTTGAGTTAGAAATATAAAAGAACAACGCTCAATGCACACTATACTTGCGTTTTTGTTTATTCCAAGTACGAAGTACTTCTTTCGCACACTTGCATTTATCGATGGCCTTTCCTGCATGCAGTTTTTTCATTTGCTGCTGTCGTCGTTTATCACATGTCATAAGGTGCCGCTTATTCACTTCCATAACAGCATGATTTACCAGCTTGTTGTTTGATTTTACTGGGCGAAGAGGCCACGCATAAAAATTTGCAGAAATATAGGTTATGTAGCGTAAACATCGGAGACGCTTTTACACTATGTTAAAACGTACGGCTTGGATTTCTTTGCTTGGGTGCTTGGCAGCGTTCAGTAACCAGATATGACTATTAAACAAAATTGACTTTCGTTTGAAGCTGTGTGCGTAGTTTAAAAAACACAAGAAATAGACATAATAAGCAATTGTTTTCTGTAATAATATCGCTATTAAAAGTACTGGGAAGTTTGTTTACAAAACCCTGAAAATAAAACGCACGAATGCAACCATGGTACTTTTGATCGTGTAAACACGGCCTGTAGTGTTCTGGATTATTATATAGGTATGATTCTTCTTGTATCTCCAGTTAGTTTGACCATCTTCCATTATTCTTCTTCTAACTTCTATTTTTTTAATACTTCTTTCACTTCCATGTTACCCACGTATGTTTAATAATTGCTCTTTTTAATATTTCCACTCAAATGCATTCAAAATAGGGTAAAATTTATATAATTTTAATCAGACCAATATTTTCAAATTACATGTTGATACAAAATTGTTTTTATAGTAATAGTAACAAATTCGCTTAACTATCATTTTTAATTATTAATGCCTTCTATAATTTAAGTTCATTTGAGTCTTACCTACTTCAACATATTTTTTCAATAGAATTTACATTTGTCATGTGTGATACAAGCATGTATTTACTTTCTAATTTCCAAAACCCCTATAGAATACCCAAAAGTTATCCTTTTCATATTAATTTGTCTCAAATTAGATTTCTTTTAATGAACTTAATTCAAACAGCCTATTCTTTTTAAATTTTTCCAAATTGATTGCCTTGATCTCCCAAATTCTATTTATACATTTAATCTTCAGCCAAAACTACTCTTAGTGTACCATAACAATACATACATACGGGTCTAAAGTGTTGCACAAATTCATTTAAAATTCAGATATTTCATTATCGGAAAAAATCTCGGAACATGTCAATTAGTATTTTTAGTTTCGCATTTTTTAAAGTAAAAAGTTACTCTACAGGGTGTCCTAGGTAAGAGAAACGACGTCATGTAGGTTTTTTAAAATGGAACACCCTTTATATTGTACCATTTTCAAATTCTACGTTGAAAACTGAACACTTTTTGTATAACCAACTATATCTCTAAATTTAGCGGTTTTCGAAGTATTGACGTTTGAACATTGAAGATTTGGAACATTTACGCAGCTGTAAAAACCAAACGGTTTCAATTAAAGCAAAACGGCTTGCACTTTCGTATCTCAGGTTTCTATGAGCTATCACTTGATGCTATTTTTCGATTCAACCAGAAATATCAATTTTTTGACCGGAAGTCGGATAAAACAATATCAATGTTTTCAAACGTCAATATTTCGAAAACCGCTGAATTTAAAGATATAGTTGGTTATACAAAAGTGTTCAGTTTTCAACGGAGAATTCGAAAATGGTACAATATAAAATTTAAAAAACTTACATGACGTCATATTTCGTACCTGGGACGCCCTCTATACTAACTTTTTACTTTACAAAATGCGCAACTAAAAATACTAATTGACGTGTTCGAGCGTTTTTCCGATAATGAAATATCTGAATTTTAAATGAATTTGTGCAAGACTTTATGGACTCATTGTATACATTCTTTTGCTTGAGAAAAAAGAGATGGCATCTATATCCTTCAAAATCACTGGTTTATAGGTACAGCTAGAAACTGCTCTATTGCCATTATTTCGGCAGCCGTTGTCGCCGGTGATTTTGGCAAGTCATCTGTATCTGTTTCTGGAGCACCAGCAACAGTTGGGTTGTTCCGGTTTGCCATACGTACACCTTTGCTAAATTTTTTATAGCTAGAACGAAATTTAATAGATTAATAAATTCTGTGAATTAAAATGCAGATGTATCACATACCTTGCATAAGTTCAAAATTCGTAGAATTCTGTTCACTATCCTGTATGGTTAAGGTATTGGAAATATTAGGAGAATTGGGTGTTACGGTAACTAATGAGGGGCTATGGTCATGCTGGATTTGGTTTTTGTTACTTCTTTTTGGAGTGGTAGACATGGAGTGAGTTGGCATTTGGTGTGCAGAAGGGGAAAACAGATTTTTATTAGATATACTTAGAGTACTACTACATGGATGGGAAGCTGTTGGATACAAAGAGGGATTAATGGTGTTTTCATTATTTGTGGTTCAAATATGAAATGTTGAAGGTGGACTACAGTTTTGGGAACCGTTTGTGGTGGATGCAGGCTAAGGTGGAATATTATGGGAAGATGATGGAATGTTAGAAGAAGAAGATGGAAAGTGGTAATTAGAAAATGGGTCAGAATCTAGAGAAACGGGATCTGAATCTTAATGGGCATTCAAGGAGTATAACGGATTGACAGAAAGGAATGTTTTTGCTACTACTGGCTTGGGTGGTGCAGGGACGGCAATTTTCTGTCTAGTGCGGTTTACTTCCGTAAAATCTTCAGATTCAGTATCAGTAATGTCGTAAGAAGCTGAAACACAGTATTATAAAACGATATTTGTTGCAGAGGTATCAGAAGAATGTGCTACACACTCACCATATTTTCTAAGAGTTGTATATCATGATATTCTTGTTGGCCTGCAGTACCTGCTGGATGCTCAACGCATTATCCTCTGCACTAGTTTATTGAGCCGGAAGCGCTGCCTGCGTGTGTATAACATGATATTCTTGTTCTTTTGCAGCTTCTCATGCACCACCGCTGCCCCCGTGCTTGTACCGTCCACTCCCGTGTTGGCACTACCAGCCTTTGAAAGTTCGCGTTTACGCCTTGAATCTCAACTCCCTTCCGCGAGAGAAAGGTGGGTGAACGCCAAATTCACGCACATGACCCTCCACTTAGCTGCTCTTGTAATGCTGGGAATGGAGGCCAGCATTACCTGCTGGATGCTCAACGCATTTTCCTCTGCACTAGTTTATTGAGCCGGAAGCGGTGCCTGCATGTGTATAACATGATATTCTTTTTCTTTTGCAGCTTCTCATGCACCACCGCTAACCCCGTGCTTGTACCCTGCACTCCCGTGTAGGTACTACCAGCCTTTGAAAGTTCGCGTTTACGCCTTGAATCTCAACTCCCTTCCACGAGAGAAAGGTGGGTGAACGCCAAATTCATGCACATGACCCTCCACTTACCTGCTATTGTAATGCTGGGAATGGAGGCCAGCATTACCTGCTGGATGCTCACCGCATTTTCCTCTGCACTAGTTTATTGAGCCGGAAGCGGTGCCTGCATGTGTATAACATGATATTCTTTTTCTTTTGCAGCTTCTCATGCACCACCGCTAACCCCGTGCTTGTACCCTGCACTCCCGTGTGGGTACTACCAGTCTTTGAAAGTTCGCGTTTACGCCTTGAATCTCAACTCCCTTCCGCGAGAGAAAGGTGGGTGAACGCCAAATTCATGCACATGACCCTCCACTTACCTGCTATTGTAATGCTGGGAATGGAGGCCAGCATTACCTGCTGGATGCTCACCGCATTTTCCTCTGCACTAGTTTATTGAGCCGGAAGCGGTGCCTGCATGTGTATAACATGATATTCTTTTTCTTTTGCAGCTTCTCATGCACCACCGCTAACCCCGTGCTTGTACCCTGCACTCCCGTGTGGGTACTACCAGTCTTTGAAAGTTCGCGTTTACGCCTTGAATCTCAACTCCCTTCCGCGAGAGAAAGGTGGGTGAACGCCAAATTCATGCACATGACCCTCCACTTACCTGCTATTGTAATGCTGGGAATGGAGGCCAGCATTACCTGCTGGATGCTCACCGCATTTTCCTCTGCACTAGTTTATTGACCCGGAAGCGGTGCCTGCATGTGTATAACATGATATTCTTTTTCTTTTGCAGCTTCTCATGCACCACCGCTAACCCCGTGCTTGTACCCTGCACTCCCGTGTGGGTACTACCAGTCTTTGAAAGTTCGCGTTTACGCCTTGAATCTCAACTCCCTTCCGCGAGAGAAAGGTGGGTGAACGCCAAATTCATGCACATGACCCTCCACTTACCTGCTATTGTAATGCTGGGAATGGAGGCCAGCATTACCTGCTGGATGCTCACCGCATTTTCCTCTGCACTAGTTTATTGAGCCGGAAGCGGTGCCTGCATGTGTATAACATGATATTCTTTTTCTTTTGCAGCTTCTCATGCACCACCGCTAACCCCGTGCTTGTACCCTGCACTCCCGTGTGGGTACTACCAGTCTTTGAAAGTTCGCGTTTACGCCTTGAATCTCAACTCCCTTCCGCGAGAGAAAGGTGGGTGAACGCCAAATTCATGCACATGACCCTCCACTTACCTGCTATTGTAATGCTGGGAATGGAGGCCAGCATTACCTGCTGGATGCTCACCGCATTTTCCTCTGCACTAGTTTATTGAGCCGGAAGCGGTGCCTGCATGTGTATAACATGATATTCTTTTTCTTTTGCAGCTTCTCATGCACCACCGCTAACCCCGTGCTTGTACCCTGCACTCCCGTGTGGGTACTACCAGTCTTTGAAAGTTCGCGTTTACGCCTTGAATCTCAACTCCCTTCCGCGAGAGAAAGGTGGGTGAACGCCAAATTCATGCACATGACCCTCCACTTACCTGCTATTGTAATGCTGGGAATGGAGGCCAGCATTACCTGCTGGATGCTCACCGCATTTTCCTCTGCACTAGTTTATTGAGCCGGAAGCGGTGCCTGCATGTGTATAACATGATATTCTTTTTCTTTTGCAGCTTCTCATGCACCACCGCTAACCCCGTGCTTGTACCCTGCACTCCCGTGTGTGTACTACCAGTCTTTGAAAGTTCGCGTTTACGCCTTGAATCTCAACTCCCTTCCGCGAGAGAAAGGTGGGTGAACGCCAAATTCATGCACATGACCCTCCACTTACCTGCTATTGTAATGCTGGGAATGGAGGCCAGCATTACCTGCTGGATGCTCACCGCATTTTCCTCTGCACTAGTTTATTGAGCCGGAAGCGGTGCCTGCATGTGTATAACATGATATTCTTGTTCTTTTGCAGCTTCTCATGCACCACCGCTAACCCCGTGCTTGTACCCTGCACTCCCGTGTAGGTACTACCAGCCTTTGAAAGTTCGCGTTTACGCCTTGAATCTCAACTCCCTTCCGCGAGAGAAAGGTGGGTGAACGCCAAATTCATGCACATGACCCTCCACTTACCTGCTAGTGTAATGCTGGGAATGGAGGCCAGCATTACCTGCTGGATGCTCAACGCATTTTCCTCTGCACTAGTTTATCGAGCCGGAAGCGGTGCCTGCATGTGTATAACATGATATTCTTTTTCTTTTGCAGCTTCTCATGCACCACCGCTAACCCCGTGATTGTACCCTGCACTCCCGTGTAGGTACTACCAGCCTTTGAAAGTTCGCGTTTACGCCTTGAATCTCAACTCCCTTCCGCGAGAGAAAGGTGGGTGAACGCCAAATTCATGCACATGACCCTCCACTTACCTGCTATTGTAATGCTGGGAATGGAGGCCAGCATTACCTGCTGGATGCTCACCGCATTATCCTCTGCACTAGTTTATTGAGCCGGAAGCGGTGCCTGCATGTGTATAACATGATATTCTTGTTCTTTTGCAACTTCTCATGCACCACCGCTAACCCCGTGCTTGTACCCTGCACTCCCGTGTAGGTACTACCAGCCTTTGAAAGTTCGCGTTTACGCCTTGAATCTAACTCCCTTCCGCGAGAGAAAGGTGGGTGAACGCCAAATTCATGCACATGACCCTCCACTTACCTGCTATTGTAATGCTGGGAATGGAGGCCGGCATTACCTGCTGGATGCTCAACGCATTTTCCTCTGCACTAGTTTATTGAGCCGGAAGCGGTGCCTGCATGTGTATAACATGATATTCTTTTTCTTTTGCAGCTTCTCATGCACCACCGCTAACCCCGTGCTTGTACCCTGCACTCCCGTGTAGGTACTACCAGCCTTTGAAAGTTCGCGTTTACGCCTTGAATCTCAACTCCCCTCCGCGAGAGAAAGGTGGGTGAACGCCAAATTCATGCACATGAACCTCCACTTACCTGCTATTGTAATGCTGGGAATGGAGGCCAGCATTACCTGCTGGATGCTCACCGCATTTTCCTCTGCACTAGTTTATTGAGCCGGAGGCGGTGCCTGCATGTGTATAACATGATATTCTTGTTCTTTTGCAGCTTCTCATGCACCACCGCTAACCCCGTGCTTGTACCCTGCACTCCCGTGTAGGTACTACCAGCCTTTGAAAGTTCGCGTTTACGTCTTGAATCTCAACTCCCTTCCGCGAGAGAAAGGTGGGTGAACGCCAAATTCATGCACATGACCCTCCACTTACCTGCTATTGTAATGCTGGGAATGGAGGCCAGCATTACCTGCTGGATGCTCACCGCATTATCCTCTGCACTAGTTTATTGAGTTGAAAGCGCTGCCTGCGTTGTATAACATGATATTCTTGTTCTTTTGCAGCTTCTCATGCACCACCGCTGCCCCCGTGCTTGTAACCTGCACTCCCGTGTTGGCACTACCAGCCTTTGAAAGTTCGCGTTTACGCCTTGAATCTAACTCCCTTCCGCGAGAGAAAGGTGGGTGAACGCCAAATTCATGCACATGACCCTCCACTTACCTGCTATTGTAATGCTGGGAATGGAGGCCAGCATTACCTGCTGGATGCTCAACGCATTTTCCTCTGCACTAGTTACTGAGCCGGAAGCGGTGCCTGCATGTGTATAACATGATATTCTTTTTCTTTTGCAGCTTCTCATGCACCACCGCTAACCCCGTGCTTGTACCCTGCACTCCCGTGTAGGTACTACCAGCCTTTGAAAGTTCGCGTTTACGCCTTGAATCTCAACTCCCTTCCGCGAGAGAAAGGTGGGTGAACGCCAAATTCATGCACATGACCCTCCACTTACCTGCTATTGTAATGCTGGGAATGGAGGCCAGCATTACCTGCTGGATGCTCACCGCATTTTCCTCTGCACTAGTTTATTGAGCCGGAAGCGGTGCCTGCATGTGTATAACATGATATTCTTTTTCTTTTGCAGCTTCTCATGCACCACCGCTAACCCCGTGCTTGTACCCTGCACTCCCGTGTGGGTACTACCAGTCTTTGAAAGTTCGCGTTTACGCCTTGAATCTCAACTCCCTTCCGCGAGAGAAAGGTGGGTGAACGCCAAATTCATGCACATGACCCTCCACTTACCTGCTATTGTAATGCTGGGAATGGAGGCCAGCATTACCTGCTGGATGCTCACCGCATTTTCCTCTGCACTAGTTTATTGAGCCGGAAGCGGTGCCTGCATGTGTATAACATGATATTCTTTTTCTTTTGCAGCTTCTCATGCACCACCGCTAACCCCGTGCTTGTACCCTGCACTCCCGTGTGGGTACTACCAGTCTTTGAAAGTTCGCGTTTACGCCTTGAATCTCAACTCCCTTCCGCGAGAGAAAGGTGGGTGAACGCCAAATTCATGCACATGACCCTCCACTTACCTGCTATTGTAATGCTGGGAATGGAGGCCAGCATTACCTGCTGGATGCTCACCGCATTTTCCTCTGCACTAGTTTATTGAGCCGGAAGCGGTGCCTGCATGTGTATAACATGATATTCTTTTTCTTTTGCAGCTTCTCATGCACCACCGCTAACCCCGTGCTTGTACCCTGCACTCCCGTGTGGGTACTACCAGTCTTTGAAAGTTCGCGTTTACGCCTTGAATCTCAACTCCCTTCCGCGAGAGAAAGGTGGGTGAACGCCAAATTCATGCACATGACCCTCCACTTACCTGCTAGTGTAATGCTGGGAATGGAGGCCAGCATTACCTGCTGGATGCTCACCGCATTTTCCTCTGCACTAGTTTATTGACCCGGAAGCGGTGCCTGCATGTGTATAACATGATATTCTTTTTCTTTTGCAGCTTCTCATGCACCACCGCTAACCCCGTGCTTGTACCCTGCACTCCCGTGTGTGTACTACCAGTCTTTGAAAGTTCGCGTTTACGCCTTGAATCTCAACTCCCTTCCGCGAGAGAAAGGTGGGTGAACGCCAAATTCATGCACATGACCCTCCACTTACCTGCTATTGTAATGCTGGGAATGGAGGCCAGCATTACCTGCTGGATGCTCACCGCATTTTCCTCTGCACTAGTTTATTGAGCCGGAAGCGGTGCCTGCATGTGTATAACATGATATTCTTGTTCTTTTGCAGCTTCTCATGCACCACCGCTAACCCCGTGCTTGTACCCTGCACTCCCGTGTAGGTACTACCAGCCTTTGAAAGTTCGCGTTTACGCCTTGAATCTCAACTCCCTTCCGCGAGAGAAAGGTGGGTGAACGCCAAATTCATGCACATGACCCTCCACTTACCTGCTAGTGTAATGCTGGGAATGGAGGCCAGCATTACCTGCTGGATGCTCAACGCATTTTCCTCTGCACTAGTTTATCGAGCCGGAAGCGGTGCCTGCATGTGTATAACATGATATTCTTTTTCTTTTGCAGCTTCTCATGCACCACCGCTAACCCCGTGATTGTACCCTGCACTCCCGTGTAGGTACTACCAGCCTTTGAAAGTTCGCGTTTACGCCTTGAATCTCAACTCCCTTCCGCGAGAGAAAGGTGGGTGAACGCCAAATTCATGCACATGACCCTCCACTTACCTGCTATTGTAATGCTGGGAATGGAGGCCAGCATTACCTGCTGGATGCTCACCGCATTATCCTCTGCACTAGTTTATTGAGCCGGAAGCGGTGCCTGCATGTGTATAACATGATATTCTTGTTCTTTTGCAACTTCTCATGCACCACCGCTAACCCCGTGCTTGTACCCTGCACTCCCGTGTAGGTACTACCAGCCTTTGAAAGTTCGCGTTTACGCCTTGAATCTAACTCCCTTCCGCGAGAGAAAGGTGGGTGAACGCCAAATTCATGCACATGACCCTCCACTTACCTGCTATTGTAATGCTGGGAATGGAGGCCGGCATTACCTGCTGGATGCTCAACGCATTTTCCTCTGCACTAGTTTATTGAGCCGGAAGCGGTGCCTGCATGTGTATAACATGATATTCTTTTTCTTTTGCAGCTTCTCATGCACCACCGCTAACCCCGTGCTTGTACCCTGCACTCCCGTGTAGGTACTACCAGCCTTTGAAAGTTCGCGTTTACGCCTTGAATCTCAACTCCCCTCCGCGAGAGAAAGGTGGGTGAACGCCAAATTCATGCACATGAACCTCCACTTACCTGCTATTGTAATGCTGGGAATGGAGGCCAGCATTACCTGCTGGATGCTCACCGCATTTTCCTCTGCACTAGTTTATTGAGCCGGAGGCGGTGCCTGCATGTGTATAACATGATATTCTTGTTCTTTTGCAGCTTCTCATGCACCACCGCTAACCCCGTGCTTGTACCCTGCACTCCCGTGTAGGTACTACCAGCCTTTGAAAGTTCGCGTTTACGTCTTGAATCTCAACTCCCTTCCGCGAGAGAAAGGTGGGTGAACGCCAAATTCATGCACATGACCCTCCACTTACCTGCTATTGTAATGCTGGGAATGGAGGCCAGCATTACCTGCTGGATGCTCACCGCATTATCCTCTGCACTAGTTTATTGAGTTGAAAGCGCTGCCTGCGTTGTATAACATGATATTCTTGTTCTTTTGCAGCTTCTCATGCACCACCGCTGCCCCCGTGCTTGTAACCTGCACTCCCGTGTTGGCACTACCAGCCTTTGAAAGTTCGCGTTTACGCCTTGAATCTAACTCCCTTCCGCGAGAGAAAGGTGGGTGAACGCCAAATTCATGCACATGACCCTCCACTTACCTGCTATTGTAATGCTGGGAATGGAGGCCAGCATTACCTGCTGGATGCTCAACGCATTTTCCTCTGCACTAGTTACTGAGCCGGAAGCGGTGCCTGCATGTGTATAACATGATATTCTTTTTCTTTTGCAGCTTCTCATGCACCACCGCTAACCCCGTGCTTGTACCCTGCACTCCCGTGTAGGTACTACCAGCCTTTGAAAGTTCGCGTTTACGCCTTGAATCTCAACTCCCTTCCGCGAGAGAAAGGTGGGTGAACGCCAAATTCATGCACATGACCCTCCACTTACCTGCTATTGTAATGCTGGGAATGGAGGCCAGCATTACCTGCTGGATGCTCACCGCATTTTCCTCTGCACTAGTTTATTGAGCCGGAAGCGGTGCCTGCATGTGTATAACATGATATTCTTTTTCTTTTGCAGCTTCTCATGCACCACCGCTAACCCCGTGCTTGTACCCTGCACTCCCGTGTAGGTACTACCAGCCTTTGAAAGTTCGCGTTTACGCCTTGAATCTCAACTCCCTTCCGCGAGAGAAAGGTGGGTGAACGCCAAATTCATGCACATGACCCTCCACTTACCTGCTATTGTAATGCTGGGAATGGAGGCCAGCATTACCTGCTGGATGCTCACCGCATTTTCCTCTGCACTAGTTTATTGAGCCGGAAGCGGTGCCTGCATGTGTATAACATGATATTCTTTTTCTTTTGCAGCTTCTCATGCACCACCGCTAACCCCGTGCTTGTACCCTGCACTCCCGTGTGGGTACTACCAGTCTTTGAAAGTTCGCGTTTACGCCTTGAATCTCAATTCCCTTCCGCGAGAGAAAGGTGGGTGAACGCCAAATTCATGCACATGACCCTCCACTTACCTGCTATTGTAATGCTGGGAATGGAGGCCAGCATTACCTGCTGGATGCTCACCGCATTTTCCTCTGCACTAGTTTATTGACCCGGAAGCGGTGCCTGCATGTGTATAACATGATATTCTTTTTCTTTTGCAGCTTCTCATGCACCACCGCTAACCTCGTGCTTGTACCCGGCACTCCCGTGTGGGTACTACCAGTCTTTGAAAGTTCGCGTTTACGCCTTGAATCTCAACTCCCTTCCGCGAGAGAAAGGTGGGTGAACGCCAAATTCATGCACATGACCCTCCACTTACCTGCTATTGTAATGCTGGGAATGGAGGCCAGCATTACCTGCTGGATGCTCACCGCATTTTCCTCTGCACTAGTTTATTGAGCCGGAAGCGGTGCCTGCATGTGTATAACATGATATTCTTTTTCTTTTGCAGCTTCTCATGCACCACCGCTAACCCCGTGCTTGTACCCTGCACTCCCGTGTGGGTACTACCAGTCTTTGAAAGTTCGCGTTTACGCCTTGAATCTCAACTCCCTTCCGCGAGAGAAAGGTGGGTGAACGCCAAATTCATGCACATGACCCTCCACTTACCTGCTAGTGTAATGCTGGGAATGGAGGCCAGCATTACCTGCTGGATGCTCACCGCATTTTCCTCTGCACTAGTTTATTGACCCGGAAGCGGTGCCTGCATGTGTATAACATGATATTCTTTTTCTTTTGCAGCTTCTCATGCACCACCGCTAACTCCGTGCTTGTACCCTGCACTCCCGTGTAGGTACTACCAGTCTTTGAAAGTTCGCGTTTACGCCTTGAATCTCAACTCCCTTCCGCGAGAGAAAGGTGGGTGAACGCCAAATTCATGCACATAACCCTCCACTTACCTGCTATTGTAATGCTGGGAATGGAGGCCAGCATTACCTGCTGGATGCTCACCGCATTTTCCTCTGCACTAGTTTATTGAGCCGGAAGCGGTGCCTGCATGTGTATAACATGATATTCTTTTTCTTTTGCAGCTTCTCATGCACCACCGCTAACCCCGTGCTTGTACCCTGCACTCCCGTGTGGGTACTACCAGTCTTTGAAAGTTCGCGTTTACGCCTTGAATCTCAACTCCCTTCCGCGAGAGAAAGGTGGGTGAACGCCAAATTCATGCACATGACCCTCCACTTACCTGCTATTGTAATGCTGGGAATGGAGGCCAGCATTACCTGCTGGATGCTCACCGCATTTTCCTCTGCACTAGTTTATTGAGCCGGAAGCGGTGCCTGCATGTGTATAACATGATATTCTTTTTCTTTTGCAGCTTCTCATGCACCACCGCTAACCCCGTGCTTGTACCCTGCACTCCCGTGTGGGTACTACCAGTCTTTGAAAGTTCGCGTTTACGCCTTGTATCTCAACTCCCTTCCGCGAGAGAAAGGTGGGTGAACGCCAAATTCATGCACATGACCCTCCACTTACCTGCTATTGTAATGCTGGGAATGGAGGCCAGCATTACCTGCTGGATGCTCACCGCATTTTCCTCTGCACTAGTTTATTGACCCGGAAGCGGTGCCTGCATGTGTATAACATGATATTCTTTTTCTTTTGCAGCTTCTCATGCACCACCGCTAACTCCGTGCTTGTACCCTGCACTCCCGTGTAGGTACTACCAGTCTTTGAAAGTTCGCGTTTACGCCTTGAATCTCAACTCCCTTCCGCGAGAGAAAGGTGGGTGAACGCCAAATTCATGCACATGACCCTCCACTTACCTGCTATTGTAATGCTGGGAATGGAGGCCAGCATTACCTGCTGGATGCTCACCGCATTTTCCTCTGCACTAGTTTATTGACCCGGAAGCGGTGCCTGCATGTGTATAACATGATATTCTTTTTCTTTTGCAGCTTCTCATGCACCACCGCTAACCCCGTGCTTGTACCCTGCACTCCCGTGTAGGTACTACCAGCCTTTGAAAGTTCGCGTTTACGCCTTGAATCTCAACTCCCTTCCGCGAGAGAAAGGTGGGTGAACGCCAAATTCATGCACATGACCCTCCACTTACCTGCTATTGTAATGCTGGGAATGGAGGCCAGCATTACCTGCTGGATGCTCACCGCATTTTCCTCTGCACTAGTTTATTGAGCCGGAAGCGGTGCCTGCATGTGTATAACATGATATTCTTTTTCTTTTGCAGCTTCTCATGCACCACCGCTAACCCCGTGCTTGTACCCTGCACTCCCGTGTAGGTACTACCAGCCTTTGAAAGTTCGCGTTTACGCCTTGAATCTAACTCCCTTCCGCGAGAGAAAGGTGGGTGAACGCTAAATTCATGCACATGACCCTCCACTTACCTGCTATTGTAATGCTGGGAATGGAGGCCAGCATTACCTGCTGGATGCTCAACGCATTTTCCTCTGCACTAGTTTATTGAGCCGGAAGCGGTGCCTGCATGTGTATAACATGATATTCTTTTTCTTTTGCAGCTTCTCATGCACCACCGCTAACCCCGTGCTTGTACCCTGCACTCCCGTGTAGGTACTACCAGCCTTTGAAAGTTCGCGTTTACGCCTTGAATCTCAACTCCCTTCCGCGAGAGAAAGGTGGGTGAACGCCAAATTCATGCACATGAACCTCCACTTACCTGCTATTGTAATGCTGGGAATGGAGGCCAGCATTACCTGCTGGATGCTCACCGCATTTTCCTCTGCACTAGTTTATTGAGCCGGAGGCGGTGCCTGCATGTGTATAACATGATATTCTTGTTCTTTTGCAGCTTCTCATGCCCCACCGCTAACCCCGTGCTTGTACCCTGCACTCCCGTGTAGGTACTACCAGCCTTTGAAAGTTCGCGTTTACGTCTTGAATCTCAACTCCCTTCCGCGAGAGAAAGGTGGGTGAACGCCAAATTCATGCACATGACCCTCCACTTACCTGCTATTGTAATGCTGGGAATGGAGGCCAGCATTACCTGCTGGATGCTCACCGCATTATCCTCTGCACTAGTTTATTGAGTTGAAAGCGCTGCCTGCGTTGTATAACATGATATTCTTGTTCTTTTGCAGCTTCTCATGCACCACCGCTGCCCCCGTGCTTGTAACCTGCACTCCCGTGTTGGCACTACCAGCCTTTGAAAGTTCGCGTTTACGCCTTGAATCTAACTCCCTTCCGCGAGAGAAAGGTGGGTGAACGCCAAATTCATGCACATGACCCTCCACTTACCTGCTATTGTAATGCTGGGAATGGAGGCCAGCATTACCTGCTGGATGCTCAACGCATTTTCCTCTGCACTAGTTTATTGAGCCGGAAGCGGTGCCTGCATGTGTATAACATGATATTCTTTTTCTTTTGCAGCTTCTCATGCACCACCGCTAACCCCGTGCTTGTACCCTGCACTCCCGTGTAGGTACTACCAGCCTTTGAAAGTTCGCGTTTACGCCTTGAATCTCAACTCCCTTCCGCGAGAGAAAGGTGGGTGAACGCCAAATTCATGCACATGACCCTCCACTTACCTGCTATTGTAATGCTGGGAATGGAGGCCAGCATTACCTGCTGGATGCTCACCGCATTTTCCTCTGCACTAGTTTATTGAGCCGGAAGCGGTGCCTGCATGTGTATAACATGATATTCTTTTTCTTTTGCAGCTTCTCATGCACCACCGCTAACCCCGTGCTTGTACCCTGCACTCCCGTGTAGGTACTACCAGCCTTTGAAAGTTCGCGTTTACGCCTTGAATCTCAACTCCCTTCCGCGAGAGAAAGGTGGGTGAACGCCAAATTCATGCACATGACCCTCCACTTACCTGCTATTGTAATGCTGGGAATGGAGGCCAGCATTACCTGCTGGATGCTCACCGCATTTTCCTCTGCACTAGTTTATTGAGCCGGAAGCGGTGCCTGCATGTGTATAACATGATATTCTTTTTCTTTTGCAGCTTCTCATGCACCACCGCTAACCCCGTGCTTGTACCCTGCACTCCCGTGTGGGTACTACCAGTCTTTGAAAGTTCGCGTTTACGCCTTGAATCTCAATTCCCTTCCGCGAGAGAAAGGTGGGTGAACGCCAAATTCATGCACATGACCCTCCACTTACCTGCTATTGTAATGCTGGGAATGGAGGCCAGCATTACCTGCTGGATGCTCACCGCATTTTCCTCTGCACTAGTTTATTGACCCGGAAGCGGTGCCTGCATGTGTATAACATGATATTCTTTTTCTTTTGCAGCTTCTCATGCACCACCGCTAACCCCGTGCTTGTACCCTGCACTCCCGTGTGGGTACTACCAGTCTTTGAAAGTTCGCGTTTACGCCTTGAATCTCAACTCCCTTCCGCGAGAGAAAGGTGGGTGAACGCCAAATTCATGCACATGACCCTCCACTTACCTGCTATTGTAATGCTGGGAATGGAGGCCAGCATTACCTGCTGGATGCTCACCGCATTTTCCTCTGCACTAGTTTATTGACCCGGAAGCGGTGCCTGCATGTGTATAACATGATATTCTTTTTCTTTTGCAGCTTCTCATGCACCACCGCTAACTCCGTGCTTGTACCCTGCACTCCCGTGTAGGTACTACCAGTCTTTGAAAGTTCGCGTTTACGCCTTGAATCTCAACTCCCTTCCGCGAGAGAAAGGTGGGTGAACGCCAAATTCATGCACATAACCCTCCACTTACCTGCTATTGTAATGCTGGGAATGGAGGCCAGCATTACCTGCTGGATGCTCACCGCATTTTCCTCTGCACTAGTTTATTGAGCCGGAAGCGGTGCCTGCATGTGTATAACATGATATTCTTTTTCTTTTGCAGCTTCTCATGCACCACCGCTAACCCCGTGCTTGTACCCTGCACTCCCGTGTGGGTACTACCAGTCTTTGAAAGTTCGCGTTTACGCCTTGAATCTCAACTCCCTTCCGCGAGAGAAAGGTGGGTGAACGCCAAATTCATGCACATAACCCTCCACTTACCTGCTATTGTAATGCTGGGAATGGAGGCCAGCATTACCTGCTGGATGCTCACCGCATTTTCCTCTGCACTAGTTTATTGAGCCGGAAGCGGTGCCTGCATGTGTATAACATGATATTCTTTTTCTTTTGCAGCTTCTCATGCACCACCGCTAACCCCGTGCTTGTACCCTGCACTCCCGTGTGGGTACTACCAGTCCTTGAAAGTTCGCGTTTACGCCTTGAATCTCAACTCCCTTCCGCGAGAGAAAGGTGGGTGAACGCCAAATTCATGCACATGACCCTCCACTTACCTGCTATTGTAATGCTGGGAATGGAGGCCAGCATTACCTGCTGGATGCTCACCGCATTTTCCTCTGCACTAGTTTATTGAGCCGGAAGCGGTGCCTGCATGTGTATAACATGATATTCTTTTTCTTTTGCAGCTTCTCATGCACCACCGCTAACCCCGTGCTTGTACCCTGCACTCCCGTGTGGGTACTACCAGTCTTTGAAAGTTCGCGTTTACGCCTTGAATCTCAACTCCCTTCCGCGAGAGAAAGGTGGGTGAACGCCAAATTCATGCACATGACCCTCCACTTACCTGCTATTGTAATGCTGGGAATGGAGGCCAGCATTACCTGCTGGATGCTCACCGCATTTTCCTCTGCACTAGTTTATTGACCCGGAAGCGGTGCCTGCATGTGTATAACATGATATTCTTGTTCTTTTGCAGCTTCTCATGCACCACCGCTAACCCCGTGCTTGTACCCTGCACTCCCGTGTGGGTACTACCAGTCTTTGAAAGTTCGCGTTTACGCCTTGAATCTCAACTCCCTTCCGCGAGAGAAAGGTGGGTGAACGCCAAATTCATGCACATGACCCTCCACTTACCTGCTATTGTAATGCTGGGAATGGAGGCCAGCATTACCTGCTGGATGCTCACCGCATTTTCCTCTGCACTAGTTTATTGACCCGGAAGCGGTGCCTGCATGTGTATAACATGATATTCTTTTTCTTTTGCAGCTTCTCATGCACCACCGCTAACTCCGTGCTTGTACCCTGCACTCCCGTGTAGGTACTACCAGTCTTTGAAAGTTCGCGTTTACGCCTTGAATCTCAACTCCCTTCCGCGAGAGAAAGGTGGGTGAACGCCAAATTCATGCACATGACCCTCCACTTACCTGCTATTGTAATGCTGGGAATGGAGGCCAGCATTACCTGCTGGATGCTCACCGCATTTTCCTCTGCACTAGTTTATTGACCCGGAAGCGGTGCCTGCATGTGTATAACATGATATTCTTCTTCTTTTGCAGCTTCTCATGCACCACCGCTAACCCCGTGCTTGTACCCTGCACTCCCGTGTAGGTACTACCAGCCTTTGAAAGTTCGCGTTTACGCCTTGAATCTCAACTCCCTTCCGCGAGAGAAAGGTGGGTGAACGCCAAATTCATGCACATGACCCTCCACTTACCTGCTATTGTAATGCTGGGAATGGAGGCCAGCATTACCTGCTGGATGCTCACCGCATTTTCCTCTGCACTAGTTTATTGAGCCGGAAGCGGTGCCTGCATGTGTATAACATGATATTCTTTTTCTTTTGCAGCTTCTCATGCACCACCGCTAACCCCGTGCTTGTACCCTGCACTCCCGTGTGGGTACTACCAGTCTTTGAAAGTTCGCGTTTACGCCTTGAATCTCAACTCCCTTCCGCGAGAGAAAGGTGGGTGAACGCCAAATTCATGCACATGACCCTCCACTTACCTGCTATTGTAATGCTGGGAATGGAGGCCAGCATTACCTGCTGGATGCTCACCGCATTTTCCTCTACACTAGTTTATTGACCCGGAAGCGGTGCCTGCATGTGTATAACATGATATTCTTTTTCTTTTGCAGCTTCTCATGCACCACCGCTAACCCCGTGCTTGTACCCTGCACTCCCGTGTGGGTACTACCAGTCTTTGAAAGTTCGCGTTTACGTCTTGAATCTCAACTCCCTTCCGCGAGAGAAAGGTGGGTGAACGCCAAATTCATGCACATGACCCTCCACTTACCTGCTATTGTAATGCTGGGAATGGAGGCCAGCATTACCTGCTGGATGCTCACCGCATTATCCTCTGCACTAGTTTATTGAGTTGAAAGCGCTGCCTGCGTTGTATAACATGATATTCTTGTTCTTTTGCAGCTTCTCATGCACCACCGCTGCCCCCGTGCTTGTAACCTGCACTCCCGTGTTGGCACTACCAGCCTTTGAAAGTTCGCGTTTACGCCTTGAATCTAACTCCCTTCCGCGAGAGAAAGGTGGGTGAACGCCAAATTCATGCACATGACCCTCCACTTACCTGCTATTGTAATGCTGGGAATGGAGGCCAGCATTACCTGCTGGATGCTCAACGCATTTTCCTCTGCACTAGTTTACTGAGCCGGAAGCGGTGCCTGCATGTGTATAACATGATATTCTTTTTCTTTTGCAGCTTCTCATGCACCACCGCTAACCCCGTGCTTGTACCCTGCACTCCCGTGTAGGTACTACCAGCCTTTGAACGTTCGCGTTTACGCCTTGAATCTCAACTCCCTTCCGCGAGAGAAAGGTGGGTGAACGCCAAATTCATGCACATGACCCTCCACTTACCTGCTATTGTAATGCTGGGAATGGAGGCCAGCATTACCTGCTGGATGCTCACCGCATTTTCCTCTGCACTAGTTTATTGAGCCGGAAGCGGTGCCTGCATGTGTATAACATGATATTCTTTTTCTTTTGCAGCTTCTCATGCACCACCGCTAACCCCGTGCTTGTACCCTGCACTCCCGTGTAGGTACTACCAGCCTTTGAAAGTTCGCGTTTACGCCTTGAATCTCAACTCCCTTCCGCGAGAGAAAGGTGGGTGAACGCCAAATTCATGCACATGACCCTCCACTTACCTGCTATTGTAATGCTGGGAATGGAGGCCAGCATTACCTGCTGGATGCTCACCGCATTTTCCTCTGCACTAGTTTATTGAGCCGGAAGCGGTGCCTGCATGTGTATAACATGATATTCTTTTTCTTTTGCAGCTTCTCATGCACCACCGCTAACCCCGTGCTTGTACCCTGCACTCCCGTGTGGGTACTACCAGTCTTTGAAACTTCGCGTTTACGCCTTGAATCTCAATTCCCTTCCGCGAGAGAAAGGTGGGTGAACGCCAAATTCATGCACATGACCCTCCACTTACCTGCTATTGTAATGCTGGGAATGGAGGCCAGCATTACCTGCTGGATGCTCACCGCATTTTCCTCTGCACTAGTTTATTGACCCGGAAGCGGTGCCTGCATGTGTATAACATGATATTCTTTTTCTTTTGCAGCTTCTCATGCACCACCGCTAACCCCGTGCTTGTACCCTGCACTCCCGTGTGGGTACTACCAGTCTTTGAAAGTTCGCGTTTACGCCTTGAATCTCAACTCCCTTCCGCGAGAGAAAGGTGGGTGAACGCCAAATTCATGCACATGACCCTCCACTTACCTGCTATTGTAATGCTGGGAATGGAGGCCAGCATTACCTGCTGGATGCTCACCGCATTTTCCTCTGCACTAGTTTATTGAGCCGGAAGCGGTGCCTGCATGTGTATAACATGATATTCTTTTTCTTTTGCAGCTTCTCATGCACCACCGCTAACCCCGTGCTTGTACCCTGCACTCCCGTGTGGGTACTACCAGTCTTTGAAAGTTCGCGTTTACGCCTTGAATCTCAACTCCCTTCCGCGAGAGAAAGGTGGGTGAACGCCAAATTCATGCACATGACCCTCCACTTACCTGCTATTGTAATGCTGGGAATGGAGGCCAGCATTACCTGCTGGATGCTCACCGCATTTTCCTCTGCACTAGTTTATTGACCCGGAAGCGGTGCCTGCATGTGTATAACATGATATTCTTTTTCTTTTGCAGCTTCTCATGCACCACCGCTAACTCCGTGCTTGTACCCTGCACTCCCGTGTAGGTACTACCAGTCTTTGAAAGTTCGCGTTTACGCCTTGAATCTCAACTCCCTTCCGCGAGAGAAAGGTGGGTGAACGCCAAATTCATGCACATAACCCTCCACTTACCTGCTATTGTAATGCTGGGAATGGAGGCCAGCATTACCTGCTGGATGCTCACCGCATTTTCCTCTGCACTAGTTTATTGAGCCGGAAGCGGTGCCTGCATGTGTATAACATGATATTGTTTTTCTTTTGCAGCTTCTCATGCACCACCGCTAACCCCGTGCTTGTACCCTGCACTCCCGTGTGGGTACTACCAGTCTTTGAAAGTTCGCGTTTACGCCTTGAATCTCAACTCCCTTCCGCGAGAGAAAGGTGGGTGAACGCCAAATTCATGCACATGACCCTCCACTTACCTGCTATTGTAATGCTGGGAATGGAGGCCAGCATTACCTGCTGGATGCTCACCGCATTTTCCTCTGCACTAGTTTATTGACCCGGAAGCGGTGCCTGCATGTGTATAACATGATATTCTTTTTCTTTTGCAGCTTCTCATGCACCACCGCTAACCCCGTGCTTGTACCCTGCACTCCCGTGTGGGTACTACCAGTCTTTGAAAGTTCGCGTTTACGCCTTGAATCTCAACTCCCTTCCGCGAGAGAAAGGTGGTGAACGCCAAATTCATGCACATGACCCTCCACTTACCTGCTATTGTAATGCTGGGAATGGAGGCCAGCATTACCTGCTGGATGCTCACCGCATTTTCCTCTGCACTAGTTTATTGAGCCGGAAGCGGTGCCTGCATGTGTATAACATGATATTCTTTTTCTTTTGCAGCTTCTCATGCACCACCGCTAACCCCGTGCTTGTACCCTGCACTCCCGTGTGGGTACTACCAGTCTTTGAAAGTTCGCGTTTACGCCTTGAATCTCAACTCCCTTCCGCGAGAGAAAGGTGGGTGAACGCCAAATTCATGCACATGACCCTCCACTTACCTGCTATTGTAATGCTGGGAATGGAGGCCAGCATTACCTGCTGGATGCTCACCGCATTTTCCTCTGCACTAGTTTATTGACCCGGAAGCGGTGCCTGCATGTGTATAACATGATATTCTTTTTCTTTTGCAGCTTCTCATGCACCACCGCTAACTCCGTGCTTGTACCCTGCACTCCCGTGTAGGTACTACCAGTCTTTGAAAGTTCGCGTTTACGCCTTGAATCTCAACTCCCTTCCGCGAGAGAAAGGTGGGTGAACGCCAAATTCATGCACATAACCCTCCACTTACCTGCTATTGTAATGCTGGGAATGGAGGCCAGCATTACCTGCTGGATGCTCACCGCATTTTCCTCTGCACTAGTTTATTGACCCGGAAGCGGTGCCTGCATGTGTATAACATGATATTCTTTTTCTTTTGCAGCTTCTCATGCACCACCGCTAACCCCGTGCTTGTACCCTGCACTCCCGTGTAGGTACTACCAGCCTTTGAAAGTTCGCGTTTACGCCTTGAATCTCAACTCCCTTCCGCGAGAGAAAGGTGGGTGAACGCCAAATTCATGCACATGACCCTCCACTTACCTGCTATTGTAATGCTGGGAATGGAGGCCAGCATTACCTGCTGGATGCTCACCGCATTTTCCTCTGCACTAGTTTATTGAGCCGGAAGCGGTGCCTGCATGTGTATAACATGATATTCTTTTTCTTTTGCAGCTTCTCATGCACCACCGCTAACCCCGTGCTTGTACCCTGCACTCCCGTGTGGGTACTACCAGTCTTTGAAAGTTCGCGTTTACGCCTTGAATCTCAACTCCCTTCCGCGAGAGAAAGGTGGGTGAACGCCAAATTCATGCACATGACCCTCCACTTACCTGCTATTGTAATGCTGGGAATGGAGGCCAGCATTACCTGCTGGATGCTCACCGCATTTTCCTCTGCACTAGTTTATTGACCCGGAAGCGGTGCCTGCATGTGTATAACATGATATTCTTTTTCTTTTGCAGCTTCTCATGCACCACCGCTAACCCCGTGCTTGTACCCTGCACTCCCGTGTGGGTACTACCAGTCTTTGAAAGTTCGCGTTTACGCCTTGAATCTCAACTCCTTCCGCGAGAGAAAGGTGGGTGAACGCCAAATTCATGCACATGACCCTCCACTTACCTGCTATTGTAATCCTGGGAATGGAGGCCAGCATTACCTGCTGGATGCTCACCGCATTTTCCTCTGCACTAGTTTATTGAGCCGGAAGCGGTGCCTGCATGTGTATAACATGATATTCTTTTTCTTTTGCAGCTTCTCATGCACCACCGCTAACCCCGTGCTTGTACCCTGCACTCCCGTGTGGGTACTACCAGTCTTTGAAAGTTCGCGTTTACGCCTTGAATCTCAACTCCCTTCCGCGAGAGAAAGGTGGGTGAACGCCAAATTCATGCACATGACCCTCCACTTACCTGCTATTGTAATGCTGGGAATGGAGGCCAGCATTACCTGCTGGATGCTCACCGCATTTTCCTCTGCACTAGTTTATTGACCCGGAAGCGGTGCCTGCATGTGTATAACATGATATTCTTTTTCTTTTGCAGCTTCTCATGCACCACCGCTAACTCCGTGCTTGTACCCTGCACTCCCGTGTAGGTACTACCAGTCTTTGAAAGTTCGCGTTTACGCCTTGAATCTCAACTCCCTTCCGCGAGAGAAAGGTGGGTGAACGCCAAATTCATGCACATAACCCTCCACTTACCTGCTATTGTAATGCTGGGAATGGAGGCCAGCATTACCTGCTGGATGCTCACCGCATTTTCCTCTGCACTAGTTTATTGAGCCGGAAGCGGTGCCTGCATGTGTATAACATGATATTCTTTTTCTTTTGCAGCTTCTCATGCACCACCGCTAACCCCGTGCTTGTACCCTGCACTCCCGTGTGGGTACTACCAGTCTTTGAAAGTTCGCGTTTACGCCTTGAATCTCAACTCCCTTCCGCGAGAGAAAGGTGGGTGAACGCCAAATTCATGCACATGACCCTCCACTTACCTGCTATTGTAATGCTGGGAATGGAGGCCAGCATTACCTGCTGGATGCTCACCGCATTTTCCTCTGCACTAGTTTATTGAGCCGGAAGCGGTGCCTGCATGTGTATAACATGATATTCTTTTTCTTTTGCAGCTTCTCATGCACCACCGCTAACCCCGTGCTTGTACCCTGCACTCCCGTGTGGGTACTACCAGTCTTTGAAAGTTCGCGTTTACGCCTTGAATCTCAACTCCCTTCCGCGAGAGAAAGGTGGGTGAACGCCAAATTCATGCACATGACCCTCCACTTACCTGCTATTGTAATGCTGGGAATGGAGGCCAGCATTACCTGCTGGATGCTCACCGCATTTTCCTCTGCACTAGTTTATTGACCCGGAAGCGGTGCCTGCATGTGTATAACATGATATTCTTTTTCTTTTGCAGCTTCTCATGCACCACCGCTAACCCCGTGCTTGTACCCTGCACTCCCGTGTGGGTACTACCAGTATTTGAAAGTTCGCGTTTACGCCTTGAATCTCAACTCCCTTCCGCGAGAGAAAGGTGGGTGAACGCCAAATTCATGCACATGACCCTCCACTTACCTGCTATTGTAATGCTGGGAATGGAGGCCAGCATTACCTGCTGGATGCTCACCGCATTTTCCTCTGCACTAGTTTATTGACCCGGAAGCGGTGCCTGCATGTGTATAACATGATATTCTTTTTCTTTTGCAGCTTCTCATGCACCACCGCTAACTCCGTGCTTGTACCCTGCACTCCCGTGTAGGTACTACCAGTCTTTGAAAGTTCGCATTTACGCCTTGAATCTCAACTCCCTTCCGCGAGAGAAAGGTGGGTGAACGCCAAATTCATGCACATAACCCTCCACTTACCTGCTATTGTAATGCTGGGAATGGAGGCCAGCATTACCTGCTGGATGCTCACCGCATTTTCCTCTGCACTAGTTTATTGAGCCGGAAGCGGTGCCTGCATGTGTATAACATGATATTCTTTTTCTTTTGCAGCTTCTCATGCACCACCGCTAACCCCGTGCTTGTACCCTGCACTCCCGTGTGGGTACTACCAGTCTTTGAAAGTTCGCGTTTACGCCTTGAATCTCAACTCCCTTCCGCGAGAGAAAGGTGGGTGAACGCCAAATTCATGCACATGACCCTCCACTTACCTGCTATTGTAATGCTGGGAATGGAGGCCAGCATTACCTGCTGGATGCTCACCGCATTTTCCTCTGCACTAGTTTATTGAGCCGGAAGCGGTGCCTGCATGTGTATAACATGATATTCTTTTTCTTTTGCAGCTTCTCATGCACCACCGCTAACCCCGTGCTTGTACCCTGCACTCCCGTGTGGGTACTACCAGTCTTTGAAAGTTCGCGTTTACGCCTTGAATCTCAACTCCCTTCCGCGAGAGAAAGGTGGGTGAACGCCAAATTCATGCACATGACCCTCCACTTACCTGCTATTGTAATGCTGGGAATGGAGGCCAGCATTACCTGCTGGATGCTCACCGCATTTTCCTCTGCACTAGTTTATTGAGCCGGAAGCGGTGCCTGCATGTGTATAACATGATATTCTTTTTCTTTTGCAGCTTCTCATGCACCACCGCTAACCCCGTGCTTGTACCCTGCACTCCCGTGTGTGTACTACCAGTCTTTGAAAGTTCGCGTTTACGCCTTGAATCTCAACTCCCTTCCGCGAGAGAAAGGTGGGTGAACGCCAAATTCATGCACATGACCATCCACTTACCTGCTATTGTAATGCTGGGAATGGAGGCCAGCATTACCTGCTGGATGCTCACCGCATTTTCCTCTGCACTAGTTTATTGAGCCGGAAGCGGTGCCTGCATGTGTATAACATGATATTCTTTTTCTTTTGCAGCTTCTCATGCACCACCGCTAACCCCGTGCTTGTACCCTGCACTCCCGTGTGGGTACTATCAGTCTTTGAAAGTTCGCGTTTACGCCTTGAATCTCAACTCCCTTCCGCGAGAGAAAGGTGGGTGAACGCCAAATTCATGCACATAACCCTCCACTTACCTGCTATTGTAATGCTGGGAATGGAGGCCAGCATTACCTGCTGGATGCTCACCGCATTTTCCTCTGCACTAGTTTATTGACCCGGAAGCGGTGCCTGCATGTGTATAACATGATATTCTTTTTCTTTTGCAGCTTCTCATGCACCACCGCTAACCCCGTGCTTGTACCCTGCACTCCCGTGTGGGTACTACCAGTCTTTGAAAGTTCGCGTTTACGCCTTGAATCTCAACTCCCTTCCGCGAGAGAAAGGTGGGTGAACGCCAAATTCATGCACATGACCCTCCACTTACCTGCTATTGTAATGCTGGGAATGGAGGCCAGCATTACCTGCTGGATGCTCACCGCATTTTCCTCTGCACTAGTTTATTGAGCCGGAAGCGGTGCCTGCATGTGTATAACATGATATTCTTTTTCTTTTGCAGCTTCTCATGCACCACCGCTAACCCCGTGCTTGTACCCTGCACTCCCGTGTGGGTACTACCAGTCTTTGAAAGTTCGCGTTTACGCCTTGAATCTCAACTCCCTTCCGCGAGAGAAAGGTGGGTGAACGCCAAATTCATGCACATGACCCTCCACTTACCTGCTATTGTAATGCTGGGAATGGAGGCCAGCATTACCTGCTGGATGCTCACCGCATTTTCCTCTGCACTAGTTTATTGACCCGGAAGCGGTGCCTGCATGTGTATAACATGATATTCTTTTTCTTTTGCAGCTTCTCATTCACCACCGCTAACTCCGTGCTTGTACCCTGCACTCCCGTGTAGGTACTACCAGTCTTTGAAAGTTCGCATTTACGCCTTGAATCTCAACTCCCTTCCGCGAGAGAAAGGTGGGTGAACGCCAAATTCATGCACATAACCCTCCACTTACCTGCTATTGTAATGCTGGGAATGGAGGCCAGCATTACCTGCTGGATGCTCACCGCATTTTCCTCTGCACTAGTTTATTGACCCGGAAGCGGTGCCTGCATGTGTATAACATGATATTCTTTTTCTTTTGCAGCTTCTCATGCACCACCGCTAACTCCGTGCTTGTACCCTGCACTCCCGTGTAGGTACTACCAGTCTTTGAAAGTTCGCATTTACGCCTTGAATCTCAACTCCCTTCCGCGAGAGAAAGGTGGGTGAACGCCAAATTCATGCACATAACCCTCCACTTACCTGCTATTGTAATGCTGGGAATGGAGGCCAGCATTACCTGCTGGATGCTCACCGCATTTTCCTCTGCACTAGTTTATTGACCCGGAAGCGGTGCCTGCATGTGTATAACATGATATTCTTTTTCTTTTGCAGCTTCTCATGCACCACCGCTAACTCCGTGCTTGTACCCTGCACTCCCGTGTAGGTACTACCAGTCTTTGAAAGTTCGCATTTACGCCTTGAATCTCAACTCCCTTCCGCGAGAGAAAGGTGGGTGAACGCCAAATTCATGCACATAACCCTCCACTTACCTGCTATTGTAATGCTGGGAATGGAGGCCAGCATTACCTGCTGGATGCTCACCGCATTTTCCTCTGCACTAGTTTATTGAGCCGGAAGCGGTGCCTGCATGTGTATAACATGATATTCTTTTTCTTTTGCAGCTTCTCATGCACCACCGCTAACCCCGTGCTTGTACCCTGCACTCCCGTGTGGGTACTACCAGTCTTTGAAAGTTCGCGTTTACGCCTTGAATCTCAACTCCCTTCCGCGAGAGAAAGGTGGGTGAACGCCAAATTCATGCACATGACCCTCCACTTACCTGCTATTGTAATGCTGGGAATGGAGGCCAGCATTACCTGCTGGATGCTCACCGCATTTTCCTCTGCACTAGTTTATTGAGCCGGAAGCGGTGCCTGCATGTGTATAACATGATATTCTTTTTCTTTTGCAGCTTCTCATGCACCACCGCTAACCCCGTGCTTGTACCCTGCACTCCCGTGTGGGTACTACCAGTCTTTGAAAGTTCGCGTTTACGCCTTGAATCTCAACTCCCTTCCGCGAGAGAAAGGTGGGTGAACGCCAAATTCATGCACATGACCCTCCACTTACCTGCTATTGTAATGCTGGGAATGGAGGCCAGCATTACCTGCTGGATGCTCACCGCATTTTCCTCTGCACTAGTTTATTGAGCCGGAAGCGGTGCCTGCATGTGTATAACATGATATTCTTTTTCTTTTGCAGCTTCTCATGCACCACCGCTAACCCCGTGCTTGTACCCTGCACTCCCGTGTGTGTACTACCAGTCTTTGAAAGTTCGCGTTTACGCCTTGAATCTCAACTCCCTTCCGCGAGAGAAAGGTGGGTGAACGCCAAATTCATGCACATGACCATCCACTTACCTGCTATTGTAATGCTGGGAATGGAGGCCAGCATTACCTGCTGGATGCTCACCGCATTTTCCTCTGCACTAGTTTATTGAGCCGGAAGCGGTGCCTGCATGTGTATAACATGATATTCTTTTTCTTTTGCAGCTTCTCATGCACCACCGCTAACCCCGTGCTTGTACCCTGCACTCCCGTGTGGGTACTACCAGTCTTTGAAAGTTCGCGTTTACGCCTTGAATCTCAACTCCCTTCCGCGAGAGAAAGGTGGGTGAACGCCAAATTCATGCACATAACCCTCCACTTACCTGCTATTGTAATGCTGGGAATGGAGGCCAGCATTACCTGCTGGATGCTCACCGCATTTTCCTCTGCACTAGTTTATTGAGCCGGAAGCGGTGCCTGCATGTGTATAACATGATATTCTTTTTCTTTTGCAGCTTCTCATGCACCACCGCTAACCCCGTGCTTGTACCCTGCACTCCCGTGTGGGTACTACCAGTCTTTGAAAGTTCGCGTTTACGCCTTGAATCTCAACTCCCTTCCGCGAGAGAAAGGTGGGTGAACGCCAAATTCATGCACATGACCCTCCACTTACCTGCTATTGTAATGCTGGGAATGGAGGCCAGCATTACCTGCTGGATGCTCACCGCATTTTCCTCTGCACTAGTTTATTGACCCGGAAGCGGTGCCTGCATGTGTATAACATGATATTCTTTTTCTTTTGCAGCTTCTCATGCACCACCGCTAACCCCGTGCTTGTACCCTGCACTCCCGTGTGGGTACTACCAGTATTTGAAAGTTCGCGTTTACGCCTTGAATCTCAACTCCCTTCCGCGAGAGAAAGGTGGGTGAACGCCAAATTCATGCACATGACCCTCCACTTACCTGCTATTGTAATGCTGGGAATGGAGGCCAGCATTACCTGCTGGATGCTCACCGCATTTTCCTCTGCACTAGTTTATTGACCCGGAAGCGGTGCCTGCATGTGTATAACATGATATTCTTTTTCTTTTGCAGCTTCTCATGCACCACCGCTAACTCCGTGCTTGTACCCTGCACTCCCGTGTAGGTACTACCAGTCTTTGAAAGTTCGCATTTACGCCTTGAATCTCAACTCCCTTCCGCGAGAGAAAGGTGGGTGAACGCCAAATTCATGCACATAACCCTCCACTTACCTGCTATTGTAATGCTGGGAATGGAGGCCAGCATTACCTGCTGGATGCTCACCGCATTTTCCTCTGCACTAGTTTATTGAGCCGGAAGCGGTGCCTGCATGTGTATAACATGATATTCTTTTTCTTTTGCAGCTTCTCATGCACCACCGCTAACCCCGTGCTTGTACCCTGCACTCCCGTGTGGGTACTACCAGTCTTTGAAAGTTCGCGTTTACGCCTTGAATCTCAACTCCCTTCCGCGAGAGAAAGGTGGGTGAACGCCAAATTCATGCACATGACCCTCCACTTACCTGCTATTGTAATGCTGGGAATGGAGGCCAGCATTACCTGCTGGATGCTCACCGCATTTTCCTCTGCACTAGTTTATTGAGCCGGAAGCGGTGCCTGCATGTGTATAACATGATATTCTTTTTCTTTTGCAGCTTCTCATGCACCACCGCTAACCCCGTGCTTGTACCCTGCACTCCCGTGTGGGTACTACCAGTCTTTGAAAGTTCGCGTTTACGCCTTGAATCTCAACTCCCTTCCGCGAGAGAAAGGTGGGTGAACGCCAAATTCATGCACATGACCCTCCACTTACCTGCTATTGTAATGCTGGGAATGGAGGCCAGCATTACCTGCTGGATGCTCACCGCATTTTCCTCTGCACTAGTTTATTGAGCCGGAAGCGGTGCCTGCATGTGTATAACATGATATTCTTTTTCTTTTGCAGCTTCTCATGCACCACCGCTAACCCCGTGCTTGTACCCTGCACTCCCGTGTGTGTACTACCAGTCTTTGAAAGTTCGCGTTTACGCCTTGAATCTCAACTCCCTTCCGCGAGAGAAAGGTGGGTGAACGCCAAATTCATGCACATGACCATCCACTTACCTGCTATTGTAATGCTGGGAATGGAGGCCAGCATTACCTGCTGGATGCTCACCGCATTATCCTCTGCACTAGTTTATTGAGTTGAAAGCGCTGCCTGCGTTGTATAACATGATATTCTTGTTCTTTTGCAGCTTCTCATGCACCACCGCTGCCCCCGTGCTTGTACGCTGAACTCCCGTGTTGGCCCTACCAGCCTTTGAAAGTTCACGTTTACGATTTGAAGCTCGTACTAGGTCGTCTGACAGCATCTTAATAGGGTAGTCTAAGTGGTCCCTTTTCAAAATGGTTGTTAATTCAAAATTATGTTATTAAACTCAGTATAACCCGGTTATAACACACTTACAGAAACACATTTGAATGAATTATGTTACAACTGAGTTTATGTTATACGAAATTGAAATGACACTTAAAGAATTTTGATAAAAGTTTGCTGTCTATACAGCAGATACAGCAAATTACAATTTCAAAAACCATATCAAAGCGAAAAGGTATACATTTCATAATGTAAGCAAAGAAACTTTACTATGACTATGAATAGTTAAATCTACTCTCTCTAGTAAATCTATATTGCGGCAATTTAAGAATAGCTGGCATATTATTGGGTAGAGCTTCTACCAGTTCTTAATGTAGCTTATATGAACAACAACTTATTCAAGCGAGAAAGTTGTCATTGACAATCTATTTTCAGCAGGACTTTATATGCACTTATCAAACAATAATATCAAATAGGCCCTATTTAAATTAGTATTCTAGTCTAATGTAATAGATATTATGCTAAAATAACAAAAAAATATTTTATACACTTTTAAAACCAAATCGATTTGAGTTCCTGTTAGTTTGACGTAAAGACATGCGATCACTCGTGTTCGCACTTTAAAATCAATTAAACCAGGTTAGTTCACTCTGCAAAAATATTTTCTATAATACCCCCATTACTACCAATACCAAACCCTCAACCTTCTAGCACGTACAACTTATATAGTATGATCAAAAACTCTTTTCATCTAGTATGGCTATGGAATAGTTCCTAATTTATGAATGCAACTACCTTTATATTTAAATGTCAAACTTGACTTGATTTTAAGTATCTTATAGTTGTATTCATAAATTAGGAACTTGTCCATAGCCATACTAGATGAAAAGAGTTTTTAATCATACTATATTTATCCCACAAAATTAATTTTAATATGCCTGGGCATTGACCCACGGCAGTTCAATTCAGTTTACGTTGACGCTATGGAAATAAATTTATCGGAACTGATATGCATCCAACCAAAGAAGTGCAACTGATAAAATCACATCGCGGATCAACACCATTAACGATAGTACCACAATCGACAAATCTTATTAACGTTACCAAAATTACGTATCAATATCCAAAAAAACAAGAACAAGGAATAATTTTAAACGCCGTAGAAAGTATCAAAATAAAGGAATATGTATACCCAGTGGGCAATTTAGTACACCCAAAAAACCTATTGGCAGCATCAAGACTCTCCAACGAAGAGAATTTGTATCTACTTATCATCCAAAAATTTAGTTGACGATTTTTTAAGACCACACAATTATTCAAAGAGACCTACATCAAATTAATATAAGATTAGTTATACCAATTAAGAAAATTTCCCTATGCAATGTTTGTCAATGTCTCCCAAATGAAGTTATAGAACGATCTTTACACAATTTAAATATTAAACAACCTTACCGGCATATCTAACAAACACGGGATTTTCTGAAACTGGAAATGCCCACGTTGTACATTTCCCAAGAATTATATACATAGTGCCCAAGAAAAACAGAACCCTTCCGGATTCAATAATACTAAATTATGAAGGAGATAACTACCAATATGCGACTCGAAATGCTTAAAGTGTAACAAATTGGGAAATTTTCCCCAAAGTGTAACAGTATTATGAGTTTATGAGCCATATCCCATAACCCACTAACGTCTATACTGGGAAACGTCCATTGCCATTTACCATTACAGAAATAATAGACAGCCCAGTAACAGAAACCGCTGATCAGTTTATAAATCTAAATGACAAAATTAAAGAGAACACGAAAAGAGACAATTTGAAAGATACATCAGACGAAGAAAATATATCACAAATAAAAAAGAAGCAAATACCATTAGCATCACAAAAAATGTAAGAAAGTAAAGACAGACATATACCAAGATGGACCAACTCTGCAAGAATTAATTTCACCTATTAAAGAACTTTAAAAAAAGATGAAAATAAATACAATTTCACTTACGAAGGAGAATTTGAAAAGTGTATGATAAAAATATATTCATGTAAAGACACTTTACAAACCGAAAGGAATTTTATGACCGAAGTAGAACTGCTTATAGCCACTCTCCAAAACTTTCACAGTATATTGTCAAACCGTAAAATCAATCATAGGTTTACCCGAATAATGAGCAACACTAAAAAGCAGTTGTGCCCAAATAGTACGTTAACCGACCAAACTTAGGCATCCGAGTAGTAATTTCACGACTCAAGACTAATATTATAAATACAAAATATGTTATCAAAACAATTTAACTGCAATGGTTTTTATACACATCTAACCGACCTTTATTGTTAGTATCAAACTACGTAAGAAATATTAATATACAGGAAACTTGTCTAAAAGATGGAAAACCAACTGATCTAAATGGATATAACACAATAAATAAAAACAGAACAGCATCACACGTCAATGGCGGAGTTAAAATGGGTGATAAGGAAAATTTGTATTACCAATCCATGAAATTAAACAGTAACTTAAAAATTCTCGCGATTGGCGTATGGATTACCAACAAAATAACCATATGTAATTTATATATTCCTCCTGATCACCTACTAGCATACGAGGAAATTAAATCAATGATTGAACATACGAATAGCAAAGAAAAGTAATGGAAAATGCCATTAACAATTTTGACGATTTAATCCTCCTAATCCGCATTAGTATATCAATGGGTGTTCTGGCTCAAGGTAAATGCAGTTTCAGGTGTCAGGTGTGAAAGGTGTATATAGATTAAAGGTGTTGAGGTAGGTAATGGATGAGATGTTGGGATAAGTAGTGGTTAATGTGTTGGTATAGGTAAACTGCATATAGGTGCATGGTGCATTAGAGGTAGGAGGTGTATTATTATTATTATTATTATTATTATTATTATTAATCAAATAGAAGGGCAGAGGGTTTCACCCTATTATGCTCACAACAAAATACATAGAAAAACAATTATGACAATTAAACACATATGGAATATGTATATACACTACATTGTGGCTAGACGTTTTTCAGTTAAGCATAAAAATACCAGATACAAAGGCGACATTGTTCTATTATACCGCACACTAGCAAAAAAATATTCTGCAACTATCACACGGAAATTACAGGCCTTTTCACGCACTCAATATGCACCATTCGCCGCGCACTACACTAAAGAAGCACGAACAAATGCGTCGTACATGTTTTTGGAACAATTGATGGTAGGAGCATTGACCAGTTGATCAGAGAGCAGAGAGTTCCATTTGTGACACACGCGATTTCCAAAGAAATTCTAACGTTGGGTGGTTTTGAAATTCTCGCGAGAGAGTTTGATTGTATGGCCCCTCAATCTAGAGTCCGTGTTTAGTTCAAAGCTGTCACTAAGATCCACCGAGAGATTTTTACTTGATAGTATGCGCCAGGTATGAATCATGTCTCCTCTACTACGACGTTCTGATAAGCACGTGAGGTGTAGAATCTCAAGCCTGTCATGGTAATTTTTGTGGGAACACTAGGGTGGCCACCGGGTTATACGACGTTGTGTACTTTCTAGCAGTTTGATGTCTTTTATAAGATATGGGGACCATATGGTTACAGCATACTCCAGAATGGGACGTATGTAGGATTTATACAGTTTAAGAAATAACTGCTGACTTGGTTTGTGAAATGCTTTCCTAAGGATAAAAGATGCAGCTTTGTCTTTGCGGGTAACTTCGGCAACTTGGTCAGACCACTTTAGGGTTGATGTTACTATGACACCTAAATCAGAATGACGGTTAACTGAAGTTAACTGCTGACCGTTCTCAAAGAAGTAGGCATGATGAGGGTTTTTATTTCCCAAACATAATACACAACATTTATTCTTGTTTAGTGGAATAAGCCAATCCAAGCACCAATTTTCAACTATGGAAAGGTCCCTCTGAAGTGTATTGGCACCATACAATACATTACCAAAAAACTTAAAATCATCTGCAAAAGCATTAGGAGCAGAGCTTATGTAGTATGAAAGGTCAGCTATATACAGAAGAAACAAGATGGGCCCTAAAACAGAGCCTTGTGGAACTCCTGATGGAACATTTTTTGAAGAGGAATTGCAGTTACCAAACCGTACGGTAAAAGTTCGTTTTGTTAGAAAAGCAGAGATCCACCGGTTCAATTCTCCGCGAATTCCACAATGATCAAGCTTAACAAGAAGCCTATATTTAGGCACCCGGTCGAAGGCTTTTGAAAAGTCAAGATATATGACGTCGATTGGTATTCCTTTGTCAATAGAAGCAGCCCAAGAGTTTAAGCAATCAAGCAAATTTGTTACAGTTGATCTGCCTGGCAGAAACCCATGTTGATTCGTTGGAATGATGTCATTAGCTTTTATAAAGTCCATTATTGCACATGTAATAATCTTCTCCATGACTTTTCCTGGAATTGAAGTAATACTAATGGGCCTGTAATTTGAAGCTACTAATTTGTTTCCTTTTTTAAAAATAGAAGTGACTGACGCGGATAACCATTTAGATGACAATATTGATGTATTGAAGGAACACTGCATTAAATTTGACAAAGGCTTAGCGACTACATTTGAAAAACGTTTGAGAACAGTAGCTGGTAACATGTCTGGACCTGGTGAAGTAGTAACCACAAGTTTTCTTAATTCTTGATCTACCAAGGCTTCCGTGAATTCTATGTTATCAACCATCTTCTCCACTCGTGGTGTTGCGATGTCCGGAAGAAGACCAAAATGTTCCAAAGTGAATGCTTGTTCAAAATGGTCAGCAAGTATTTCTGCGCTCTCTCTGTTACTTGCACATAGCGTGCCATCCATTCTACTAACAACTGGTACTGATACTTTAGATGCTACTTGACTCCTAGTGTACTTATAAACCGCCTTTGGTCCTTTTTCTATCAGACGATTTTCATAATCTCGCCTAGCAGTGTTTATATCAACAGACAAGGTATTTATCCACGGTTTGGTGGAGTTTACTTTTTAAAATGTGCTGACGTTGACTGATTAATGCAACATGTCAAGGTATCGCAGAATATTGTCCACTTTGTTTCCACATCAGAAGCCTCGTATAAGGAATTCCAGTTTACGTTCAACAAATGGCCCTCAAGCTTATCGTAATCCAAGTTTTGGAATTCTATACGTTTATTCCTAAAATGCATTTCAGTTAATACTTGTACTAAAGATAATATCACGACGTGATCCGAACACCCAATAGGCGGTAGTATTTCAATCTGGGATATCAGATTTGGGTAATTTGTAATCAACAGATCTAATATAGATGGTCGATGATTTTGGCGATACCTAGTTGGTTGAGTAACAAGTTGGGTTAGGTTAGTGTTAAGCATCATATTAGTAAAAGCCGAGGCCGAGTTGTTGCTATCCGAATATTCTAGGGCTCCCCACTGAACGGAAGGAAGATTAAAGTCACCCAATGTGATTAAATTTGAAAAATGGTTTGATGCATTTTCTAGTTGGTTGATGAGAGTAGAGTCAGCATTAAAAGAAGAATTTGGGGGTCTATAAACGCCAGCTAGCGTAAAATTAAACTTTTTACTGGAGAATGTTAGCCAAATATTTTCCATTTCGCCTATGACCATATCAAGTTTAGAGATTTTATATTCCAAGAAGAAATCAATTTTGCAGTACACCCAGACTCTTCACCACGTCGGTTATTGCCTTTGTCCGTACGGTACAGATGATAACCGTTTAGACTTATAATTGAATCGGGAATAATGACTGACAGCCAAGTTTCCGTTAGTACAATACATGTGGGCTGGTACTGAGCAACAAAAACATTAAATTAGTTTAATTTGGCAATAATCGATGCGATGTTTGTATATGCAATGGAAATTTTGATGACACTGGAATTTAGTTTTTTGCGTCGGTGCTAACTATAGTAGGAATACCCCGCTGATACTTTATTGTTAGGTTTGATTCCCCTTTGTTTGAGTTCAGCTCAAATATCTTTTAAATGTTTCACCTGGTTGGGCGTTTTATAGTCGCGAATAAATACGTTATTTAAGCCTGAAGAGAAAAGTTTTTTTCTTATTTCGCAGGATGTTTTTGACTTCAGCAGCGTTTGAGAAAGAAACCTTTAGTAAACGAGGCTTGTTGTTTATTTTACGTCCGATACGTTTGACTGAAATTGGTACAGAAATATTTGCAGTACCCTGTACATGTGAAAGGATATCTTGAACTTGTTGATTATCGGAGGCGACTTTAGCAGAACTATCCGTATTTGTTGATTCGGGAACGTTACATTTGATGATATTAGTTGCATGTTGGTTACGTTCGACGGCTTCTGATACCAATGTTTTCGTATATAGCAGATGGAATGCCATGTGGCTGACTATTCAGTTTAGCCTCGAGTTCTGCGAATTTTGTATTAACCAAATGAATAAAAAAGCTTTTTAATTCAGCAAGTTTATCATCCGCATTGTTGCAGCCATTGTAATATATTTTAACATTTTTTGTTTTAGACCGTGTGATACGCGTGGCCTCGTCAGTTGATAAGCCGATGTACGCTGCATGCACGTTCTTAAAGCATCTATCGCATTTGCTCATAAGCGAAACCTCGCTTTGAATGCTGCAATTGGCACAGACTGGCATACTTATTTATAAGTCACGTAAACACACTTAGCAGTGGAATAGAGATGGCCCGTACAAAATGAGGTTATGGTTTCACTGCTCTATGCAGTTTAATTTAAAAATTTCTGATTAAATCGCTAACCAGTGAGAGAAATTGTTCATAGGTGTGGTCAGAGATAGTAGATAGTTAATTTAGGTCAGAGATAGTAGATAGTTATGGTAGGTCAATAGTAAAGATGGAAGTGCCTTTGGTCGTATTCAAACCGACGATATCAGGATTGCAAGCATGCGTTTTTTACCGCTAGATTACTGGGCACATGGAGATATCATCATCATCATCATCATCAACCAGCCTGTAGAGTCTATTGCTGGACTAGCAACCTGCATCCAGTTGATGTGGATACGTTTCAGATCATACCATCTAGTTGGTGGACGACCTCTATTTCTAAATGCGCCTTGTCGCCGCCTCAATTCCACTATCTTCTTGCTCTATCGGTTATCGTTGATGCTAGCAATGTGCCCCGCCCAGTTCTACGGCATCTGTTAGTTTTGTTCTTCTGCGAATTTCTACAGTTGGCACATTGTCTCTCAATGATAACCCCAACATTGATATTTCCATTGCACGTTGTGCAACTCTTATCTTATTTGCCGTCTTCTTAGTGAGTGTTAGGGTTTCAGCACCATACGTCAGAACGGGCAGCACACACTGATTGAAAACCTTTCTTTTCAGACATATTGGAAGTGCCGATTTAAAAATGTTGCTTAGCCAACCAATGGCTGCCCACGTCAACCCTATTCTTCTAGCGAGCTCACAGGTCTGATTATCGCGGCTGATTCGTATTTTGTGACCCAAGCAGGTGTAAGAAGCTGTTTCTTCGATTTGGTTTTTGTCAATATATATGCCGCCACCAATTACTAGGTTTATCATTACTTGGATTTTTGTTATGATAATTTTCAGTCCCATCTTTTAAGAAGCCGTGTTCAGCCTTTTTACCATTTTTTGGACTTTTATTAATGCAGTCAGATATTAGGACTATGTCATCCGCAAATCTTAAGTGACACAGGTTTTCGCCGTTTATGTTCAGGCCTAGCTCTTCCCAGTCTATTTGGTTGAACATGTACTGCAAAATAATTAGGTAGGCTCGCCGCACATAATAAAGAGAAACAATTGCATCTATTGTTTTGACGTTTGTCTAATTATTCGAATATTGTTCCATTAGTTTTTGTGTTTTTGCATTATCGTTTTGCAAAATAGTATATTAAAGTATGAGTGGATAACAAGGTCTTTAAAACACGCGCGAGTTTTCGAGCACGACGGCGTAGCCGGAGTGCTCGAAATAGAGCAAGTGTTTTAAAGACCAGTTATCCACGAATACTTTACGCTATTTTTTATTATACCTCCAATACTGGAAATAAATTACGCACTAAAAACTTAGAAATAATTTTTGTCGTGATAAATCGAGAGGGCATAATAATATTGCTACTATAGTTACGAGAATTATTTACGTTTTGGTCGCGTCCATGTCCGTTGTTGCATTCAGTCGTTTCCTTGACAACCTTTAAAGCTCGGCGAGCTTTAATCGCCTGTATTCGCACGCTCAGGCGTGCTTTAAATGGCGATTCTGATGCAGGTATAATAAAAAATAATTTTTTCTAAAGAAATGGTCCATATGATCTTTATTTATGGCGAAGCTCAAAGAAATGCTTTTCTTGCTAGCCGTTTGTACCGTGAACGATACCAGAAAGAAGACAACCGCGGAAAGATTCATTTACGAGTGTGACTGAGAGATTTATAAATTCTGGAAGTGTGTGTGATCCCAAGCACTTAAAGAAGAAGGTTACATTTTCATTCTTTTTAACAAATCATATACAGGGTGTTTGGTTCACCGACGTATATCCGAAAGGAGGTGGTAGGTGAGTCGGTTTGGAACTTATTTAACCAAAAATACCTTTATACAAAGTGTCACTTTTTATACGTGGCTTACTAGATCAAAGTTTGATATCTAGAGAATACATTTTTGAACTTTAGTCGACTCCATATTTTGTTTTATCACATGTAGAGTGTATCAAGTGATTTTATTTGATAGAACAGATATCAAAGACTACTAAAATAAAAGTTACAAGAAATTAAAAGTTTGCAGTTGTGTCTAATTAAAATTAATCATACTAAAACTGCAGTAATTTAATAAAATCACAAAGTTGGCTTTATCTCAGAAACCGTGACACTTTGTATAAAGGTATTTTTGGTTAAATAAGTTCCAAACCGACTCACCTACCACCTCCTTTCGGATATACGTCGGTGAACCAAACACCCCGGTTCTTCGGTTGGTAAACATATATATGTTTACCAACCGAAGAACCGTTTATATCATTTAAAACCAACAGAATTGTCGCATTTAAAAGAACACTCATTCCCGAAGGTTGAGACACTTAAATATTACACGAAAGTGTTACAAAATATGGATAATAATTCATCTTGTCAAGAAGAAATAATAAATTGACAATATTACTATTCAAGAAATTAAAGGTAGCATTAATATTGCACAATATCATCGGTTGGAAGAATTAGCAGAAGGAACAGAACTGATTATTAAAGCAATTAAACAAAAACAATTTAGACAAAAGATTCGTTATATTTTACAGTTCGAAAACATAGAACAGTTGCACATATCTAATTACTGGTCCGAAAAAGAAATGCAAGATTTAAATTTAGATTTAAATTACAGAATCAAAATTAAATTAGATAAAATAAAGACTATTGTATGTACATAAACATAAAGAAAGGGCTGTGTTCTTTGTGTAAATTGTACGAACTTTTGTATTTTTCAATTTGTAAGGCAATAAAATGTTTTAACCGATTTATTATTTTTCTGTCATAAATTGCATTTCCCAGGGTGATATAAAAAGTAAGAAGACGTGGTCTGCAAGTCTGCATGGGTGACCTTGAGATAGTAGTCGCATAGCAGTGACTAAACCTAACTTTAATTTAGACACGGTATCATTTACAATATCTTGATTATCTCAACTGGTTGAAGCCATTTGTTTATCTAAACTTAAAATTTTTTATTTGTTGGATATTCTTCTAAGGCGTCTCTGTATTTTTTGCGTATAATTCAACTGAAAACTGGTTTGGAAACTGGAGTATACAAATAATCCTCAAATTCTTGAATCTTGTCGAATTACAGAGATTCTCTTCCAAATTCTATTGTAAGCAGTTAATTTATGTACAGCTTTTCTAAATTTTTGTTTTACTAGAGCATGATACTGATAAATGACTGAGTGCAGATCGAATATTGCTCTAGACGTCTATAAAAATATTTTTTGCTTATATAATCATTTGTAATATAATTAAGTGGGTTAAGAAGCGAATTTAATGATGAAAGACAACATCTAACTCCTATTTTATCATACTCATTCTTACAAATCTCATAAAACACATTACAATGTTCTCGAAGCTTGAAATCAAATGTTTTATAAATAATTAATCCAGTTTTTAGAAAATGCAAAAACTGCATTGATAGCACGAAAGCTCTTGTACTAATACCCAAAAATAAACATAAGAAGTTGAAATCGTAAACGTTAAATATTTACTTGGGAGGTTCAAATAGAAATTGAATTTCATTTTTTATTACGGGACGATTGTGCTTTTCATAATAGAGAAAAAGTTTTTTATTCCACAGAGCTTTACAATCAGGATCATATCCTATTTCACTGATCTTTAAATGCATCTGGCGTTCATTTGTATAGGGGTATAAAATATCATAATCGTTAGTACAGTTTTTAATTAGAAAATTAGTTTCTAGATTAAATTGTTGACAAAATAAAAAATACGCTACCAGCTAAATAACCTCCTTTGAATTTTTCGATGCACTTTGGTATGTGTTCACCCCTGACTTTTGTAATTCTGTCGTACTCGCTCAATAATCCATCCACTCTATAATAAAATCCTATGTTGGTCTGTGTGTAAGTTCGGATGTCCGCCGTTTTTTCATTTTGACTGGACGTCCAGGGAAGAGCCCCGAAAGCCCACATGGAGAGGGGCGCAGTCCCGGGGGCCCCTTTGGAGAGGGGCGCAGCCCCGAGGGCCCCCTTGGAGAGAGGCGGAGCCCCGAGAGCCCACTTGGAGAGGGGCGCAGGCCCGGGGGCCCCGTTGGAGAGGGGCACAGCCCCGGGGGCCCCCTTGGGAAGGGGCACAGCCCCGGGGGCCTTCCTGGAGTGGGGCGAAGCTCTGAGGGCCCCTTTGGAGAGGAGCGCAGCCCCGAAAGCCCACATGGAGAGGGGCGCAGTCCCGGGGGCCCCTTTGGAGAGGGGCGCAGCCCCGAGGGCCCCCTTGGAGAGAGGCGGAGCCCCGAGAGCCCACTTGGAGAGGGGCGCAGGCCCGGGGGCCCCGTTGGAGAGGGGCACAGCTCCGGGGGCCCCCTTGGGAAGGGGCACAGCCCCGGGGGCCTTCCTGGAGTGGGGCGAAGCTCTGAGGGCCCCTTTGGAGAGGAGCGCAGCCCCGAAAGCCCACATGGAGAGGGGCGCAGTCCCGGGGGCCCCTTTGGAGAGGGGCGCAGCCCCGGGGGCCCCTTTGGAGAGGGGCGCAGCCCCGAGGGCCCCCTTGGAGAGAGGCGGAGCCCCGAGAGCCCACTTGGAGAGGGGCGCAGGCCCGGGGGCCCCGTTGGAGAGGGGCACAGCCCCGGGGGCCCCCTTGGGAAGGGGCACAGCCCCGGGGGCCTTCCTGGAGTGGGGCGAAGCTCTGAGGGCCCCTTTGGAGAGGAGCGCAGCCCCGAAAGCCCACATGGAGAGGGGCGCAGTCCCGGGGGCCCCTTTGGAGAGGGGCGCAGCCCCGAGGGCCCCCTTGGAGAGAGGCGGAGCCCCGAGAGCCCACTTGGAGAGGGGCGCAGGCCCGGGGGCCCCGTTGGAGAGGGGCACAGCCCCGGGGGCCCCCTTGGGAAGGGGCACAGCCCCGGGGGCCTTCCTGGAGTGGGGCGAAGCTCTGAGGGCCCCTTTGGAGAGGAGCGCAGCCCCGAAAGCCCACATGGAGAGGGGCGCAGTCCCGGGGGCCCCTTTGGAGACCGCGCAATAGCGCGCGCAGCCCCGTTTGAAAAAACGTTATAAAACTTTCAAAACTTCCTATCTCTAGGAACATTACTCGTTTTCACATTGCTTTTCTACATTTAGCTCTCCTGTCAAAACTGTCAACTGTCGTAAACGCCCTCTGCGGTTAAATAACTAAACTGTAACTGTAAATCTGTAAACGTCAGATCAATGATTCAATCGTGTTGTTATTACAGCGAGTATAGAAAGCGCCACTCCAGTCGATAAATAGTAGGTACTAAATTTTCAAGTTTTTAGTTTAAAAGAAAAAGTAACAAAAATGATACTTATAGTAACAAAGTAACCAACTAAATGGAAAAGTATCAATTTTGTTACAAAAGTAACAACTTTCACAACCCTGCACAGACCGCGTCTTCGAGCTCAACACCCGAATTCGACCGTAAATTGTGTCTTTGGCCCGGAATCGATCCCATGACGTCCAAATTTCCAGACAAAACACTCCACCACTGCGCCATTCTGCAGAATCCATTCTAGACAGACCAGTCTAGACAGTTGACACGTTGCAGCTTCTCCAGTCGATAAATAGTAGGTACTAAATTTTCAAGTTTTTAGTTTAAAAGAAAAAGTAACAAAAATGATACTTATAGTAACAAAGTAACCAACTAAATGGAAAAGTATCAATTTTGTTACAAAAGTAACAACTTTCACAACCCTGCACAGACCGCGTCTTCGAGCTCAACACCCGAATTCGACCGTAAATTGTGTCTTTGGCCCGGAATCGATCCCATGACGTCCAGATTTCCAGACAAAATACTCCACCACTGCGCCATTCTGCAGAATCCATTCTAGACAGACCAGTCTAGACAGTTGACACGTTGCAGCCGATTGTTCTCGAACCTTCCACCGTTCTAGACAGCTCGAGCAGACGCGCCCGCTGATTCGAGCGATCATTCGCAGCAGAGAACGGTCGGGTCTTCTCGGTCCGTTTCGACGCAATTCAAACAAAGATGGACGACGACATAACAATTGAGAACGTAGTGCAGAGAGAGGGAGATGGAAATGAGATGTTGCCGGAGTTTCACTTCGAGGTGCCGTTGGAGAGAGAGAGTTTTGAGAGAGCAGCCCCGTCTGCGGTAGGAGAGAGAGGTTTTCTGGATAATAGCGTGATTTATCACTACATTAAACAGATTTTTTACAACACCAACCCCATGACCAACCAAAAAGTGACGATTGTTGATCCCAGTTTCTGGACATACTTCAAGACTCACGTCGAGCGTAATGCCGACCCACCAAACGTAAAGAATCATCTGTATTACAACAGATTCGATTATACACGTCTTATTACTTTCATTCACGTTGAGCTTAGCGAGGATCTGGCCCACTGGGTTCTTGCGGCTTGGGACTTTCAGTCCAAAAACTTCACCATTTTTGATCCCTTAGGGAAAACCACTGTTGATAACCATGTTCGAAACGGATTGAGCATGATTTGCACCCAACTAAACATTCCTCTTCACAACATTATTGCTGCTAATGAGATCACCTTTACCCTTCAAAATGATGGTTTCAACTGTGGCGTCATGTGCCTTTTAACGTTTGAACAAATTTACACGACTGGGCGTACCTTTAAACATCCCGGAACCATCGCTTTGGAATTCCGTGCCAAAATTCAAGATACTCTGCGCCCTTTGATGGCTGCTATTCAACCCAACCAACTACCTATCACCCCATCTCAGAGTGGAAAGAAACGTAAGCTTTCGGATGAAGAAAAGAGAGAACGAGATCGCCTGCGTAAACAAGCTAACAGGAGCCAGGAAAATGTGGAAAAGAGAGAAAAAAGGCTGGAACAAGCCCGTTTGTATAAATTGAGCCAGAATTTGTCGCAGATGGAGATTGAAAAGTCGAATGTGAAAGCGCGTGTCCGTATGGCCGCAAAACGTAAGATGGAAACTAAAGAAGAATCAGACCTTCGTAAGGAAAAAATTAGGCAGTTCAACAACATATCCCGTTTGAATGAAAATGAAAAAGAACGCTTTGTGCGTGTGACTCGAAACTCTGCTAAAACTGCTGAATTACGTGCCAAGGAAACCGAAGAGCAAGCTAATGCTCGAAAACTTAAAGATGCGATGTTCAAAAGCGACGCTCGCGCAAACCAAACTACTGAGGAGAAATTTGTAAGAAATGAGACGGAAAAGATACGTTTACAACGAAAGCGCAAAACATGCAGCGAAAACCTTATTAACCGTGCCAAATCTACCCAATTAACCGAAGATGAATGTATTAAATTGCAAGAATCGTGTAACCTAGGTCCCATGGATATAATATGCCCTAGATGCGGCGCAAAGTACTTTAAAGGAGAGAAGAAATCAACCAACCGATGGATTTGTTGCGAGAACGAGCTCGAAAAGATTCCTAACCAATTTTCGGAGTACCCAGAAAGTCTCCAAATTCTGTTTCAAAAAGACCCTTCTAAGATTGATGAAATGCTAGAAACTGACTTCGGTCACCTTCAAAACCTTTTCCCCATCCTCAACGAAACTTTCGATGATTCTGTTAAATTTAAAAAAGGACTTCTCAACCTATGTAACGAGTATTATGACCATGTACGTAACTATAACAGCGCTCATTCTTTTGCTTCAATGAAATGTAATACCGTTGACTTTACTAATCGCGGTGCCTACTGTTTCAAAGCCCACGGGCAAATCTATCACAACATTCCAGACGCGGCGAATCCCGCAACCCAACAAGACCCCATCCAAGGACAATTATTCTTTCTCGATACCAATGAAGCCACCGATGTTCGGATGAGGCACAAAGCAAACCAAAAGTGTAACCCCAAACTAATGGAACTCATTACTAACGAAATTGTGAACCGTAACGTTTTCGCAGAGAGCTGTAAGATGATGAAAGATGTGATTGAAGAACAAAAAGAACTTCTCAAAAACAACGGAGAGTCAACTACGTTCCCCAAAATATCCATGATTTTCGACATTAACCAAGACAACGATAAGAGACGATATAACCCTGCTCAATCAAACGAGATAGCCGCTGTTTTCGTAAGTCCCGATGGGCAAATTCCCCTACAAAGCGATATGATTATTCACGATAAAAAAAGTGGTTTGTACAAAAACATCAAGTTCACTAACAAATTCCGCAAAAGTATGACTTATCCTCTATTTTTCCCAAAGCGATCGCCTGGCTGGCACCCTGGCCTCCACCAAGAGTACGAACTCAATGGTCGGAAGGTTACACAAGCCCAGTATATAAGACACATTATCGCAATAAGAGAGACTTTTAACCCAATCCTTCACGGAGGCAAACTATTCCATCAATTTTTGGTAGATTCATACGTCAGTATCGAACAAGAGCGACTTCTATTTATCAGACTTAACCAAAAGAAACTGAACTCGGAGAAATATGACGTAGTGAAAAATAAGTTGGACAATGATCAAGAAGGCCGAATCGGCAAAAAATTCATCCTCCCCTCATCATACACTGGTAGCCCAAGATATATGCGAGAACATTGTCAAGATGCGTTAGCGTTTGCTAGAGAGTTTGGAAAACCAGATTTGTTCGTAACTTTCACGTGTAACTCCCAATGGAAAGAAATCAAAGATAACCTTTTGCCCAACCAAAAACCAGAAGATAGGCCAGATTTGGTCGCACGAGTATTCAAATGTAAACTTAACATGTTGATGAAAGATTTGACCGAAAACGCCGTTCTTGGCAAAACTGTAGCCCACCTAAACGTTGTTGAATACCAAAAACGAGGACTTCCTCATGCCCATATCCTACTGTTCCTAGATGAGAAGCATAAGATTAAGACCCCAGAAGATATTGATAAGATCGTTTCCGCAGAAATTCCCTCAAAAGAGCTGAAAACGCTCAGACAAATTGTGACCAACAAAATGATGCACTGTTGTGGCGAGAAAAATCCAGATGCAGCCTGTATGGCAAACGGTGTTTGTGATAAAAACTTCCCCAAAGAATTTTCGGAAAAATCTCAAGTAACTACTGGCACGTTTGCCAAGCCCAAAAGACCCAACAACGGAGAAGTAACGGGCAAGACTTATAACAAAAAGACGGTTTTCCTTGATAATCGCTGGGTGGTTCCCTATAACCCTTACCTTTCAGTCAAATACGACGCCCATATTAATGTTGAAATTTGTACCTCAATCAAAGCTATCAAGTATCTTTTCAAATATGTGTATAAGGGTCATGATCGTGCCCGACTCAAACTTTCCACCGAAGAAAACGATGATTACGATGAGATTAAAGAATTTGTTGATGCAAGATATGTTAGTGCCCCAGAGGCGGTTTGGAGAATATTGGAGTACAGTATAACAGATCGTAGTCACGGAGTGCAAAAACTTCACGTTCACCTCCCAGATGAGCATAAGGTTTACTTTAAGGACGAAAACGATATGGATGAGCTAGAAAATAAGGCCGATAATGCCAGTTCAACTTTGTTAGCATTTTTCAAACTTAACCAAGAGAACCCCGAAGCGAGACAGTATTACTATCAAGAGATTCCCAAATTTTTCACCTATCACAGCGATAAAAAAGAGTTCACTCCCCGCAAGAGAGGCAAAACGATTGGTCGTATTTACTACGTTCCCTATTCCAACCAAGAACTTTTCTTTCTAAGAATGTTGCTATTGCATGTAAAAGGTCCCACCTCATTTGACGATATTAAGACTGTTGATGGAAAAATTTGTGCTACCTTCCGAGAAGCGGCTAAAGAAAGAGGTTTACTAAAAGATGATCAAGAATGGTTTTACTGTTTAAGCGAAGCATCCACCTTCCAAAGTGCTATTCAATTGAGATATCTATTCATAACGATTTTGTTACAATGTCAACCATCGAACCCACAGAGATTGTACGAAGATTTTGCTTATGAGTTATCAGATGACTGGATTAATAAGATGAAAGATGAAGATAGAGGAATGGAGGTAGCCTACGCGCACTTGGAAAAAATTTTGAACGAGTCTAACTCAACGCTTGCTAAAGTCGGATTGATACCCACAAAGTTCGATTTTGAATCTATAAATGACCCTGTTGTACTCGATCGAGAAACTGCCAGAATAGAAGGTGAGAGCATGTACGCCACCCTCAACCCAAAACAGAAAGAGATTGTAGATAAAGTTATTCAAGCTTTGAAAGATAAAAAACGGATCCAACCACTTCTCCTATATATTGGTGGCCCAGGAGGTTCGGGCAAAAGTTATACCTACCAAACGTTGTGTAAACTGATCACTTCTAAGAGTTCCACTTACCTAACTACCGCTTTTACCGGCATAGCCGCTCAACTTTTACCAGAAGGACGAACCCTTCACAACGCTTTCGGGCTCCCACTTGAAATTGACGAAGAGTCCACCTCAACCCTCTCACGTAGTGATACAAAAGCTAAGATTTTATCAAAAACTGACGTTTTCATCGTGGACGAAGTTTCCATGGTTCAACACCACATTTTGAGAATAATTGACGAACTTTTGAGAGATTTGATGAATACCAATGTACCATTCGGAGGAAAAATCATTTTACTCGGAGGAGATTTCAGGCAAGTTCTGCCAGTCAAAAAGAAAGCCACCAAAAGTGAGTTGATAGGTCTCAGCCTAACCCGGTCACATCTATGGCCCCTATTTACTAAGATTAAGCTATCCGAAAACATGAGAGTTAACAAAGATGAAGTTGAGTTTACCCAATGGTTGCTCGAGTTGGGCGACGGCTCATTGCCAACGACAGGTGATAACCAAATCGATATCCCAACAAACTGTTCTCTTACTAAAAACATTTGTCAAGACGTATTCGGAGATTTGATCAATTCTAACGATTCTGAGAGATTAGCAAAGGCAGCCATTATTGCCCCAACCAACGAAAAAACGGCTCAACTGAATAGCCAGATTCTTAAGATGGTCCCAGGTGTTTCAAAAACTTATGTTAGCCGTGATGAAGCGGTCGATTCAAACAACGAGGGTATGGTGTATCCGCCCGAACTACTTAATAGTATTGATACTGGACTTCCCCCTCACCGACTAGAGTTTAAAAAAGGTTGTATTGTAATGTTAATACGGACTCTTAATATGCAACAAAGCCTTTGTAATGGTACAAGACTTCAAGTGTTAGAGATGGAGAAAAACGTTTTGATTTGTAAAATCCTGACTGGAAACCAAAAGGGAACGGAGGTTGCCATTCCTCGCATCCCGGTACTTTCAAAAGATACTGACCACCCAATCCAAATAGTTCGTGTTCAATTCCCTGTGAAACTAGCTTATGCTATGACAATTAATAAGTCCCAAGGGCAAACGTTCGATCAGATTGGAATTTACCTCGAAACAGAAGTCTTCACACACGGCTTACTTTACGTGGCCTTTTCAAGAGTTACTTCGATTAAAGGAATTTCTTTGTATGTTCCCGAAAATAAGAGTTTTCTCAAAAACGTTGTGTTTAAAGAAGTTCTTCAATAACTTAATTGACTAATCCTACTAACCTAATCTTGCTGATGTACTACCTAATGGACGTTTTCCAGCCAAGATGTAATTAATCCACTAACCCCACTAACCTAACTAATCGTAACTAATTCACTAACCCCAGAGAGAGGGAGATGGAAATGAGATGTTGCCGGAGTTTCACTTCGAGGTGCCGTTGGAGAGAGCGCAATTTGCGCGCGAAGCGTCGTTTATAAATCATAATTATAAGATGTATAATAGGCTATTTGTCTCCTAGGATACATTAATTATTACCTTCAAATTGTTACTGTTGTCGTTTTATGGGGGTTAAAGCGTTCAGCCGCCCTTAATTGTTTGGAGGGTTGAACGTATCTTTTTCTAATTGCAAATTGTAAAGAACCAATATTAACTTTAAGCTGTAAACGGTTGTAACACATATTTTGGAAAACGGGTTTTCTTTCACGTAATATAATAAATTATAGTCAATCTTATAACTAAAATAAAATACACTTACCTGATTTTTGTCTAGAAGTTGAGGGTGCAAACTTTGTGGTAAGCCCCACAAGTTCATTTACTCTTTTTTCGTCTTCGGTAGAATCTTCACTATTTTCTATATCGGGTGTTTGGTTCACCGACGTATATCCGAAAGGAGGTGGTAGGTGAGTCGGTTTGGAACTTATTTAACCAAAAATACCTTTATACAAAGTGTCACGGTTTCTGAGATAAAGCCAACTTTGTGATTTTATTAAATTACTGCAGTTTTAGTATGATTAATTTTAATTAGACACAACTGCAAACTTTTGATTTCTTGTAACTTTTATTTTAGTAGTCTTTGATATCTGTTCTATCAAATAAAATCACTTGATACACTCTACATGTGATAAAACAAAATATGGAGTCGACTAAAGTTCAAAAATGTATTCTCTAGATATCAAACTTTGATCTAGTAAGCCACGTATAAAAAGTAATTACAAAACAAGACGCGTTCAGATGTGTTTAAAAACTTCCACGATATCTGCCCTTTCTATTGATGTATCACACTCTAATTATTAACTGCAACTTTTGAAATAAAAAAGTATTTGAAGACAAAGTGACAAATTTTTTTTAATAATAAAATTTTTAACTAAATACAGAAATAAATGAAATATTTATTTATTAATTTTCGTTCTCGAAATGGCCACCACCGTTTCTAACACAAGCCCGAGCTCTTCTACGCATACTGGTAGTTGTTACACTTAACCTCATTTCCTCTCGCATTGTTACAGCTGCCTCAGTAATTTTTGCAACAAGATGGTCTCTATCTCGTATTTCTTCATTATAAACCAGATTTTTCATATGTCCCCACACATAATAATCGACGAGGGTTAAATCGGGCGATCGGGCTGGCCACTCTATTGGCCCATTTCGCCCTATCCATCGATTAGGAAATCGATCGTTTAAAAAATTTCTCACAGCAATCCCATAATGCGCAGGGCATCCATCATTCTGAAAGATTACTTGTTGTCTTACATCTAGTGGTATTTCTTCCAAAATATCTGGTAGATTGTGGGTCAAAAATTCTAAGTAGTTTGCAGCATTTAAATTGTCTGGCAAAAAAATGGACCAATTAGGACTCGACCTATTACACCTGCCCACACATTTACGCTAAATTTACGTTGAAATGAAATTTGCTTTTTTAAATGGGGATTCTCTTGTGCCCAATAATATTGATTGTGAAAATTAGTTATGCCTTCACGCGAAAATTTTGATTCATCCGTCCACAGAATGCTGCGTAGAAACCTTTGGTCTTCTATGTCGGCATTCAAAATAAATCGACAAAAATTATTTCTACGAACTGGATCACCATCCTCGAGCCCTTGTACAGGTGTGTAATGATAAGGATGCCTTTTTTCAGAATGTATAACTGACCATACCTTCCATGTTGACAAATTGAGTTCTCGAGCAACTTTTCTTATACTGGTAGTGGGATCTGCATCAAATGCATTCAAAATTCGTTCATCTTCTTCAGGACGATGTCTTTGATTATTATTTCTATGTTCTACGTGATGCAGGTTACCAGTTTCACGAATTCTACGATACGTACTAGCGAACACGGACACGTGAGGTAGTCTTCTTTCAGGAAATCTTTCACGATAGAAACGTTGAGCAGCAGCTGCGCTGCCGTCGGCCTTCCCATACATGAATAAGATATCAGCATACTCAATATTAGAGTAAGTAGCCATCACTACATAGGTAATAGTTCAACAAATGAAGATAATTCTTAATCAGTGGTTTAACAAAGTCAATTCAACTGAAACTCAATGCAGCACAACCAAGTTACAACACACGAAATTAATAAAAAGTTTGACAGACATGGGGATTAAAACAATTGATATTATTTACAAATACAAAGCTACTCGATTTGTTCGTTTCGTCTAATCCATCGTAATAGCAAACTTGATTTTAATAGTCATTTTTGTTAATCAGTTTCTAATAAAATTTTGTCACTTTGTCTTCAAATACTTTTTTATTTCAAAAGTTGCAGTTAATAATTAGAGTGTGATACATCAATAGAAAGGGCAGATATCGGGGAAGTTTTTAAACACATCTGAACGCGTCTTGTTTTGTAATTACTTTTTATACGTGGCTTACTAGATCAAAGTTTGATATCTAGAGAATACATTTTTGAACTTTAGTCGACTCCATATTTTGTTTTATCACATGTAGAGTGTATCAAGTGATTTTATTTGATAGAACAGATATCAAAGACTACTAAAATAAAAGTTACAAGAAATTAAAAGTTTGCAGTTGTGTCTAATTAAAATTAATCATACTAAAACTGCAGTAATTTAATAAAATCACAAAGTTGGCTTTATCTCAGAAACCGTGACACTTTGTATAAAGGTATTTTTGGTTAAATAAGTTCCAAACCGACTCACCTACCACCTCCTTTCGGATATACGTCGGTGAACCAAACACCCTGTATATTGCAATGGATGCTTTCAAATGACTGGGTTTTAATTAATATTTAATTGTAAGGTAGAGCAAAAATCCAATATGCACAATACTATGTTTAATATTATACTGTGTAGGTACGGAACTTTGCCTGTTATTAAATTCTTAGACTGGTTAAAATGTAAGCTGTACTTATTTTCTGCCCAAACTAAATGGTTGTATGCCCTTTTAATATTTTATTTATCTGAAATTAATTATAATAAAACGCTAGCTCAAGTAGAACAACAAGCTTCTTAACTCAGGTGGGTTCCTGGTTGATTGTAAATTACAAATGATCTGATACGGTCCTGTTCACCGCATTTATTTCCAATGCACGGTAGCTAATTGTTTGCAATACTGTCAAAAAATCTACAAAATGGAGCACGTATGCAAGTCTGCGGTATTTGATGTTTAAAACCAGTGTAATTATGAGAATTCGCAAGGTAAATATTTATATCTTTCCACTTTGGCGGTAATTGACAGCTTTTGTTACACACATTAATTTGTTCCGTGACTTCAGATGGACGCGGCCGGAAATTTAGCACTTGTTTCTAAACGCTTCCTGTTCTCGAGTCTTTCGCATAACCTCAAATTTGGGAAACAGCTTCATGTTTATCGCCACAATCGATATCAACTGTTGGCAACGGAAAGCATTTCTGGCGACCATGCCAATAACAACCAAGGTACTCATAAATGGTATTGGTTTGCCTACACTACCCATCAACTAAAATTCCTTCGGGGATTCTAAACTCCCGAGCCCTACCACTACGCTGTATTGCTATGCCAGTAGATTTCTCAATCCAACAAAGCCATTGAACAGCTATCTTAGATTGGTTGTTGCGTAACCGGTAACCACCAGGAGGTATTAAACCAATGTTTTCATCTTTTAAGAAACGCCTTCTAAATACTAAATTGCAAGAGCTAGCAATAGCGCTTCCTGAAAGCAGTTGACTTCATTTTCTTCTTTAAAAACCACAATCTTAAGCAAGCTTTTATTAAAATTTTGACATCTGCAACGCAGTAGTTAACTAGATCACGCTTCATATTAAAAGTAACACCGTTAGCTGTTTGCTTGGTATACCACTGAAGGAACACGGCTCGTTCAGAAGACTTCATACATTCAGGGGAGTAAAAATGTGCATCGGGTAGAGGTCCTTCGTAGTTAACGTTGTCTAGCGTATTAAATAAGTAAGGGAAGTAACCTTTGCTGCATTGAAAATCAAACATTTTTGGTTGTTTTGCCAAAGGCAGGGGCATATAATTTAGCGAATCAATAAACCTTATACGAGTATTATTACAGATTAATGAAATAATTTTGGTACCCCTTGATATAATTTGGTGTTCCACCTGTCCCTGTTTTAAAATATATGTTTTGAAATAAAACAACCATCACACCCCTTCATATTATGGGCAGGGCCGTAATTTTGAATTTTCGAGAACATTTTGCTATATATTTAAAAAAATCCGGAACAGGTGAATCACGAAAGATATTCAGCCGTGTATCGCATTCTCTACAATTTTCACTCATGTTCTCATTGCCCATTCATTCAAAACATACATGCATACTCACATAAATTTGGCTCATGAATAAATGTATTGGTTGAACCCTGAAGTAAAAACTCCTGTCGACTCTTGAAATCACAAAAAACAAACACAGCTTTTGCTTTATCTGCTTTAGCCGTGTTCCTACTCATATAACATAAATGACGTACAGGTTGCTGTTTTTTTGGCATACTTTACAGAATTTTTTACCATATTTATGCACACTTTTCCGCATCACCCAAATGGTGAAGAGACATTTTTGACATTTAATTAATGTCTTACATAGACCTGATTTTTTGTCAAAAAACTCTTGTCCTCTGAATTCCCGATTACAAGTGTTACATGTTATTTTATTTAACATATATGCGCATGGAGGCGTCACCTGGCATGCTGGACATGTGTACAAATAGTTAAGGTGATATTTTTTATTATTAAATCTACTTCGGCGGAGCTTGCAACAATACCCGGTTGTGAAAGCAGACGTCCGACTAGTAATTACGTTATAATGTCCATCTTCTAATAATAAATTAAGAGTTTGTCGATCACCGGACCGGAGTCCCTCAAAATAAATAGTCGAACCCTGTCTCGAAGTATAAACTACAATTTTGTAATTAACTAAATAATTTTGAAATTGCTGTATATGTTCATATGAACCACCCCTCACTAAATTGACACCGCTGCGTAATGAAAATGAACAGGGTTATGCATCAGATGTTACACATTTGAAACAATGTTTTTAGAAGGCTACGATAATTTTCAAAAATTTTATAGGACTGTCGATGTAAATAATATTTCTGATCATATATCGACAGAAAACGTAAATCAACTACTGTAATGTTAGTTGCATAGCCCTGTTCATTTTCAATGATTCTTTGTGTACATAAATCATCAGCCCTCTGATGTAAAACATCGAAACCTAGTTTCATTTTATCCAGCTGCGTGTCATTGCATTTAAAAACTATAGCTAGTACGATCGCAGTGACTAAACAATTATTATTCCTACTTAATACAACTAGAATACCTCTCTTTTTTTTCAAACCTTCGAATTCAAGACCTGTCAAACGAGTACGTCCATGCCCTACAGGTAGGTGAACTCGGTCAACCTGGAGTATCATCTCATCCCTAGCAAAGCAATTCGTGTTGCTCTGTATAATTTTTCTAAGCACTGATAAGAGGACAGGGGTGCTGACTTGGTCCATTCTCCTAAACGACAAACCGATGGGATTTTCGGGGTAGCTAGGATTTCGCAACACCAAACCCACGAGATCAGATGAGGCCATATCTCTAAGAATATGGACACGTAAATCATCGAAAGCATTCTGTAACACAATCACAAGTTATTAGATTTTTAAACACCAATAAAAATGAGCGGAATTTACCTCCTAGCCAGACCAAAGGGTTGGCAGTTTCCTCTAGAAGCTTATGTCACGTAACGTGACGCTATTGGCTTTCGTATAAAACTTATTTATTTAACACGAAGACACTTCCTAAAATTCGAATACATTCTTCAAAAGCCTTTTTTTCAATTTTAGATCGGTTACAAAGATTGGTTAGATGCTTCAGGGTCATTTTGCAACCTGTTGCTGTTCTTACTTGATATATTTTTTAATGTGTTCTGTAGTTATCCTTGTTATGTGTTTTATTTTCTCCCTTCCATTTTCCAGGAGTACCAGCGTTGCTTTCTTGAACGGTTCCCCTATGAAGTTTCTAGAGTGCCTTGCTTTAGGGTAGTCGTGCCAGAATTTGCGATGTTTATCTCGTAACCAGCTTCTAGTTTGCTCCCTGATCATGCTATAAGCTATGTTACAGGTAGGCTCTGGTCCTATCAGCTGGAGAGTACTGGCTGATTTTGCTAGTTTGTCTGCTTTTTCGTTGTCTATTATTCCTTGGTGACCTGGGACCCACAACAGGCTAAGTTTATTGTGTTCTCCCAGTTGAACCAGTTTTTTGTGGCATTCATATACCAGTTCTGAGTTGAACTGGTTGGATGACAGCGCTTTTAAAGCTGCTTGGCTGTCCGTCAGGATATGTATTCTCCTGCCTTTGTAGAATCTCTGCACCATTAATTGGGCGCAGGTTAGAATTGCTGTTACCTCGGTCTGGAATACTGTTGCATATTGTCCCAGGTTTATGCTTATTGCATTTCCTGGTCCCGTGCCATAAATGCCCAGACCTGTTCCATTTTCTGTTCTTGATCCGTCTGTGTACCAGACTTCCCCCTTTAGTTTGGTTAAGACTTCTTCCTCATTCCACTCTTCCCGCTCTGGAAGATATACTTCAAACGGTTTTTGGCACTGCAGGATGAGGTTTTCACGTAATCGGTTAAAGATTTCGATATGGTATCCCCGATGTCCAGGATAGCGATCATACCCTTATATTTTCAGCCTATATGCCCCTAGTCTCGCCTCCGCTTCTACCCTAGGAAATGGGGGAAGGTTCAGCAGGACTTCTAGCGCGGCTGTCGGGGTTGTTGACATTGCCCCCGTTATTCTAATACAGGCCATTCTTTGTATTTTGCTAAGCGAGTTCTTGTTTTTAATATTGCTTGCCTTGTGCCACCATACCAAGGATGCATAGGTTATCGTTGGTATAATGACTCTTGTGAAGAGCCAGTCAGTATACCATTTTTGGTGACAGTCCCCATGTTTTTCCAAACATTCTTCTACAGATCCATAATGCTTTGCAGCCTTTGCTTGTAACATGTTCCATATGGTGTGTGAATGTCAATTTGGTGTCTAAAATCACACCCAAATATTTGACCTTCTCCACCATTTGTAATTATTTTCCGTATAGTATTAGATTCCTATACTTGTTTTGCTTCACAGAAGCGAGGTCTTTTCCGGGTTGACCGATAGTCCTTTGGCTTCACACCATCTTTCCACAATGTTGAGGGCCAATTGCATTCTCTCGAATACTACGCCCTCAAATTTTCCGTGTATGAAGATGGTGATGTCGTCAGCGTAGCCCTGTGTGTATAAGCCCCTCTCCTGTAGTTCCCGTAGAAGGTCATCCACCACGATGTTCCACAGCAGAGGTGACAATACCCCTCCTTGTGGGCACCCTCTGATCACCGACACTTTCACGGTTGTCTTATAAAGTGAAGTGGTTATGACTTTGTTTTTAAGCATGTTTAGTATCCATCTGCTCAGGGTGTCATTTATTCCTCTGCTATTCGAGGCTAGACGAATTGAGTCGAACGAGGTGTTGTCAAAAGCACCTTCGATATCCAGAAAGGCTCCTAGGCCAAAGTCTTTGGATTGTATAGTTTTTCCCCCTTGCTGACTAGTTCATGTATAGCCAGTTCGCAGGATTTTCCTGATTGGTAGGCATATTGGTATCTATGTAATGGAGAAATCACCAGTACTTCGTCTCTTATATACCTGTCAATTAACTTTTCTAGCGTCTTCAGAATAGATGACGTCAGACTTATTGGTCGGTAAGATTTAGCCTGGGCATAGCTTTCCTTTCCCGGCTTTGGTATAAATACCACTCTCACTTTTCTCCAGCTTGCTGGTATGTAAGCTAGGGCCAGACTTGACCTTAGCATTGCACATAGACGGGTGGATAGTTCACCCCAGCCCTGAGTGAGTAGAGCTGGGTAGATCCCGTCTCCACCTGGAGCTTTAAATGGTTCAAAACTGTGTAATGCCCATTTAAGTTTTGTTATGTTTATCACTTGATGTGCTGTCTTCTAGTTCTCTTGTGTGGCCCTACGTAAAGGTATTTCTACACCGTGATCACTGGTGTTATCTTCCTGTAATAGTATACTGCCTGGGAAGTATGCCTGTAGGAGAACTGTCACTTTCCCAGTTTCCGTGTATCCTCCTTCAGGTTTTTTTAGTGTTCCCACTATCTGTGGTCTATCTTTCGCTAGCGCTTTTTCGAGTTTTGCACATTCTGGTGTCTTGTCGACTCCCTTGCAGTACTCCCTCCATGAGAATCGTTTTGCTTTCCTCACTTCGTTATTTTATTTTGTAAGGTCTTCTTTATAAGGTTCCCACTTCCCTGTCCTTTCTGCTTTGTTAAATAGCCTTCTTGTCTCCACCCGCAGCTCTGAAACTCGACCGTTCCACCATGGAACATCTCTGGTTGACCTTCTGGAAGTACAACGCGATTCGAAGCCCCCCCCCCTTAAGGGGCAATCCTGTAGTGCCTGCTTGAGGTTCTCTTTATATGACCCCCAGTTACAGTTTCTGGGATTCCTCCAGGTCGGTTAGCACCGGTGTTTTGATGTCAAATCTGATGTATCTGTGGTCCGAGAGCGATGTTTCTTCAGATACATACCATACCAATGACCTCCATTCGAACACTAGTTACAAATGTGGGTTCATTGCAAGATTCATTGTCAAGAGCCTATTTTCTAAAAAGAAATCAAGGAGTGACTCACCTCTGGGGTTGGTGTTATTGCTTCCCCACGCTATATGGTGAGCGTTTGCATCACATCCTAGTAGTAGCTGCAGATTCGCCCCTCTGCAGTGTCCTACTAGCTCCCTCATCTCAGGAATGGGTGGATCTCCTGGCTGGTCATATGGGAGGTATGGATCCGATAATGAGTTCCCTCTCGTTCCCTTCCATAGCCATTTTGGTTTTGACTGCCATAAGATCCCTACAAGAAGGGTGTCTTAATCTGATCAGATTCGAATTTGATTTAGCAAGTATGCAGGTTCTAAGCATGACTTCATCGGAGCTGTGCAGAGTCCAGCCCTTGGTTATCCCTAGTCCCATTATTTTATTACCCTTAATCCAAGGTTCTTGAATTAATATAATATCAATATTATTTTTAATGGCATAAGCCTGTAAGACCGCCGATGCGTTCTTACAATGGTGTATATTTACCTGTAGCAGTTTTAGCGCCATTGTAGCTTCTACTTAGGTTTTTCTGGACTTAAGGAGAGGGAGGTCCCTTAGACCCTCCCCCTTCTTTCACCTGGTGAGGTTCTGAAGTCCCTTCCGCCTGTGGTTCTTCTGTTATTGGTAGAGGTTCCCGAGGCCCCTCTACCTCAATTTCATCTGGCGATTGTGAGTAGGGTGTTTTGGAGTGTTCTGAGACAAGGTCAGGTCAAGGTTGCCACCCCCCACCACTCGACCCGCCACCTCCCACCACCATAAATATTAAGGTCAAGGCTAAGTGTTGGTGGGAGGTGGCGGGTCGAGTGGTGGGGGGTGGCAACCTTGACCTGACCTTGTCTCAGAACACTCCAAAGAAAAAATATTTAAAGTCAAGGACTTCAGCTTTTAAGTTCAAGGACCTCTGCTTTTAAGTTCAAGGCTAAATCGTATTTGGATGGTTACCTTGACTTAACCTTGTTCCAAACCCTTTCAAACAAGGACCTCCACGAACTGCGGGGGTTGTGAGATTCATATTGTTGAAATGATGCTTGCTCGATGGCGTAGAAGAATGTACTTGTGAAGACGGCTAAAGGAACAACGACAATGAATAAAACGAAAAAAAGTGTTATAAATTCATTTATTAAGTATAAATTCATTTATTAAGTATAAATTCATTTATTAAGTATAAATACATTAATTAGGAATTGTCAAGTCTAGTGCACTAATTCTTTGTAAGGCATCACTTATGTTAAGTTGATCCGCAACCAAAAATTGTTTGACTTCTTCTAACTCGTTTTGTAATTGTTGCAACTTTTTACACATCTTCGCAAAGACGCAATGTTCGGACCAGCGCAAATGTTCCTCTAGAGGATCATCTTCCGGTACCCATGGATACGAATTTCACAACAAAAACACTGCACTTCATCGCTGTCTTGAAGGTAGAAAAATCCAACCCGTGCAAGCGAGGCTGCAGGTATGACACCAGTCCAGTTTTTGTAGGTCTGGATGCGGTGCTCGTAGCGGCGGAGGTATGGCGGAAATACTTCGAGACACATGGTTAAATGAAAACTAGCGACTGTTACTCTGTAAGGTTGTGACACGCTTATATAGTTGGTAATCCAGAATGAGAGGGGGAATAGCTGTTCAAGGCTGACCGGGCGACTCCACTAGAATGGGAGCCTTGAGATGAAATTCCACATACATAACAGGAATGTCGTTGACTGCTTTAAATTTCAGCACGTCACCCCTTTTCAGGGTCTTTCCAGTCAACTCTGTAGCGCTAAGATGGCTATCATTCAAAATAATTGTAGGAGTTGCAGGATTCGTATTGACAGAAGATATAACAGCCTCAGCGAATTGAACTGTATAGTTTAATTTACCGGATAGTAGAATATACCAGCCTTCAGGGTTAACTCCTAGACTTGTAAAGTGTATGTCCTTTTCATAGTAAAAATCCGCCAAGTTCTCGAAAAGAAACAGTTGAGGAGGAGGATCAGTGGAATGATCTGAGGGATGGCCAAGGTGATGCCTTCCAAATTTATCCAGCGGCATTATAGTTTACTCTAACGCTTCTACGCACAGTCGATTCGCTTAACTGCTAATTCGTTGAAATGCTATTTCTAACTGACCAATTTTCCCCCCACCACTAGTTTTGGTACTCCTCCTACTTGACCGTGACCGTGGACAACCTTGTAACTCCCTTCTACCAATACCTTCGAAAAGTAGATAAAAAAAGAGCAGGCAGGAGTAGGAATCGCAGAACATCGTCTTATTCAGTGCAACTAAGAATGGAAACCATTACCAAAGTTCTTGGCTTAGTAAAGAGCGGGCAAGCAGTGTTCGATGGTGTCACGAAGTTTAAACCGCAACAGTGTCCAGTGCTCCTTGGCAGTAGTACATATAGATTAAATAATTCACAGACTAAGTTTGTATGTGTGGGTCTACAAACCAGCGGTGGATTTGTACCAGTAATACAAATACGTGGAAATCACAATAATTGGGTTCAGCTGCTGGAACCCGAGTGGGGAATCCTGTTAGAAAATGAGGGAATTATAACAAATTATTTTTATTCCGGAGCTGGACAGTGGCCACCGCTTCAGTTGGGACCCATACTCCTATCATTCACAACGATTCAAGCGGTGAAGGTGTTACGCATACATGGTCAGGACGGATCGGATGTTTACCTGGGGAGAGAAACTGTGGAAGAGCTGTACAGAGTTCGCACTCTAATTGGACGAAAACTAGCACAATTGAAGAACTTAAAGTTTCCTCAATTTTATTCAACAGCAATAACGCGAGCGCTAACTCAACCTGGGGATTATATTCAAAATCTACACGTTACGTTACAAAACTTTGACGAATTGTCGGAGAAGGCTCTGTGTCTGTACGAACTGCTGACGTTTGCTAGCGACAGTGTTAGGTGTGATATTGAACTAGAAGCAATTGGGCAGCAACTGTCGTCGTAATGTGGATGTGTTACTCGGAGGCTGCTCGAGCGCCAGCTACAGATGTGCGCAGCGCCATAGGAAATCTGCAAGGTCGGTGTGAGGACTTAGCATTCGACGCAGGACATGAAGTTGTGTATGGTATGGGGCGGAGCGGATATACCGATGAAGAGTTGCACACGAGAGAAAGATTATATGAAAATGGAGCAGAAGTATGTCAATTGTTTCTAAATAATGTGATACATCGAAGGCTCTTTGTAAATCTGATGGAAGGTCTCGGGTTACATCATAAGCTAAGTGAAGTAAACAAATTTATAAAAGAAGAAGAAGATGAAGAAAAAACTAAAGAAGAAACTAGAGCGAAAGAAACTAAAGAAGAAAATGTTACTAGTTAAGCTAGTATTTATATTTTTTTTATATTATTATTATATTATAGTATGTAATGTTTATTTGTTAAAGTTTTTTTTTTACTGAAGAAACTACTACTTATAATACGTACAATGCTCTGACGAGAGTGGTCAAGCAGGTGTAACTCTTCTGCGCAAGTTTTATCATGGAGAGTGGGGGGGGGGGGTAGTATTACTTTGCCGTCCAGCTAGTTATCCGACCATAACTTCGTTGTGTCCTGACAAGTGTGAGTGCGCCAGTACCTTTAGCCGTTTAGCTAGTTCTCTGAGGCAACATGAAATTGGTTATCGATATTCAAGGATTCAAAACAACCGACAAGAATTTCACTCCAAAGGAATTTGCTGCTTACGATGGAACCAGTATTGCTCACCACGTGTTCAAACAACTCTTTCCTTTCGAAGCACTGCCTCAGAATTTGCAAAAGCAAGCCCGTTGGTTAATGGAAAACCATCATTGCATAGCCTGGAAGGATGGATTTACTCCTGCATACCTGTTCCCCACCATATTGCGACGCCTTCTGCGGGACACTGAACTGATATATGTCAAAGGGAGAGAAAAGGCTGAGTTTCTGAAACGCTACACCGCAACACCAATCATTGAAATTGCGGAGCAACCACCACTCAGTCCAACATAACCCCTTTGCATGTATCATGCTAAAACTTGTTGCTATTGTGCTTTGTCTAATGTTTACCATATATATAATCATTACTTAATGGAATAATAAAACAACATTTAAATTTTATTCTGTTTTTTATTTACAAACAATATATAATCTAACAATGTACAATCTAATGATCTACAAAGGCTGAATATCGTTCTACGTATACTTTATCCCTATGTTTTGAGCTGAAGACGTTTCTCAATACCTCTTCCACATTAAGGATCCTCCGCTTGAACCTCATCTTATCCATAGCTTCTTGTTGCCAGACTCCTCTCCGAGCTTCTTTATACGCATACGCCCACGTATGCAGATTGTACATCTGATTCTTCGAGTCGTCAAACTGCACACTCTTCTTCATTTTCCTTCTTTTCACAAATTTGTTCGTTCAGACCGATACTAGTCAACAGCCGCACCGTTTTGTAGATTTTTTCTTTTTTGGTGGGAGGAGGTTCTAGAGTTTGACTTTGAAATCAAGGTCGAGTGGTGGGAGGTGTTAGAGTTCGTCCTTGAAAATGATGTGATCTTGAAAATCACCTTAGCCTTCAACTCAAGGTCAAATCAAAATTAAAAAAATAAACCATTTAAAAATTATATTTAGTTAAATGTTACAGGTGATCAATATTTGAAATATATCTCCAGAAGAGCGAGCCATATCCACTCCTAACTTGAAGTGTGAACATGCCGGTTGGTGTAGAGTTAATAATAATAATAATAATAATAATGCCTTTTATTATCCGTTATTACAAAAAAAACATATATATATATAATAAGTAAAAACTTCAGAGGCGAAGTCCAGTTCAACAGTTACAAACTGTCAACTGCTCTAACTTAACCCCTAATAAAATTAAATATTGATTCGGACAGTGCTAGCAGTCTTACAAAAAAAAAAAAATAATTAAAACTTACACAACAATTAATAACAAATTTTAATGAAAACAATATGCTATGTTAAAAATAATATGTCATTTTTCAAATGCAGACATTCAAAGTGCCAGACCACCCAACAACAATTTGAATAATGTTTGCTTAAATTTACCCTTAGATAGTAGCTTTAAATGAAAGGGCAAGTTATTATAGATTTTTACAATGCGGTACGAATAAGATCGCTCATAAAAAGTGGTAGAGTGAAGAGGTGGCGTGAGTAGACCCTTAAACCGCAGATTCAGATTATGTACATCAGATCTGAAACTGATCTTATTATACAAGTATGGGGGATTTTTAAAAATTATAATGGTATGATAAAGACAAGCAGCAGACACTGTATTCTTTGTTTATCCCTAAAATCTATGCTGAAACCATACACAGCGTCACAATAGTTCACTTTGGATAACACAAGTGAAGTGCACAATAGAGCTTTAGTTTTGCATCAAACATGTGTCGATTATGAAATATTATTGTTAGCACCGCATATGCCATTTTCGTTGTAGATTTACACGGTAGATCGAATACTGAGACACGTTCTTCCAGCATTTCAGCAAAGGGATGCTTTGGGTGGTAGTCCACATCCAGCGTCAGCGATGTATTTCCTTCTCTAGCAAAATATTTTAAAATGTTTTTTTCCAAATTGGCAATCAGTCGTTTCCGTTTTTCTTGTTGATTTTGGCTATCGCCAGCCATAGCACTCACTACATACGCGTCAAATTCCAAGTCTAAATTTCTGAGTCCTGAGGAATTTCTCACTATTTTATCTAAATTGTTTTTTGCATCTTCAAACCAGAAAGCACAGCACAACTTTACAGCGTGCTTTAATGTGATTTCATGTGAAGAATCGTCACTTGGAGTCTGATCCATTATTTTATACGTAAACGAATAGTGTGCGAACTTGACGTAAGTTATAAAACAATTAACGAGACCATGATAATGCGCAACCTTTTATACTTTCGATTATCCCGAAGGTCATCGCCGTTTTTCATTAAATAGTTTAAGGACTCGGTGGTCTAATGGTATGACGCCTGGGGAGCATTATATGCATTAAAGGGAATTCTAGACACTGCGCCTCAGGAGATCTGGGTTCGAATCCTAGTCGAGTCAATTTTTTTTCAATAATCAGAAAGTAGACGGCAGTAGAAGTACAATGCAAAAAAAAGACCTGCTTCGGAGTATTACAATTGTTTTACTGCTTTTGTCAGAGCGTTGTACGTAAAAACTCGATCATGAAGAACGAGACAATACGCGGTTGTGTTGGCTAGCACGTTTGCGGAAGTTTCAAATTCAACTCGAAAAACTACAGCGTTCGCGTGGAGGTAGTCCTTTTGATGGGAGCAGTCGATTACTACAATGGGTGCTTTGTCGACAAACTCATTGGGCGTGAACCAAGGCTCGTCAGTCTTGTTATAATAGGACGATTGAAACTTGGAGTACATTTCGTATAATGTGGCGTAATGATTCAGACCATAATTGCTATTTAAATTATCGTAGGGGAAACGTTCGGTGTTGAGATAAACTCTAAAATTTGTAAGATTAATTTTGTCGAAATGACTATTGTCCATAGAGATGAGCCCCGAACGTTCCGTCTGAAAACCTACGATGACATATCTGGGGGTTTGTAATTTGGTGGTTGTTGCAATGGCATGAGAATGTTGAGTCACGGCATTAACGCCTGGTATGATATGAAGTTGCCAGCTGCGAAACGCTACTTGGGTGTCGATATTTTTGTCAATGTATTTGGTTAGAGATAATTCTTGAGCAAGACCTGGAGTGACATGTGGAACTTTCCAATACAGCTTGTCAATCGTAACTTTAGCAGTCTCTCCTACGGTAACACTGAATACGGCGTCGGCATCGGTATTGCTGCGAATCAGGACAAGCTCTTGTCGGATGTTAAGTATGACTTTTCCATAATCTTCGGCAAAGCCTAGCAGCATTCTCAACGGTATGCAGGCACTGAAGTTGCCCTGTGCATCGGTAATGTGAGTATTGGCGGCGTACAGCCAACCAGAATTTTGAAGCTTTTTAACATCATCAGAACTGTAGGACACATATCCCTTAAGAGTAGATGTAATACCAGGTTTGGTAACAGAATCGACAACGACACCATTGATTTCGTATCGGATTTCGCTAAATAAGTGAGCCAACCCATTGTTAAGAAATTTAGCCGTCGTAACTTCACCGGTTGCTTTCCGTAATTTTCTCTCTATGTATAGATAGCTCAAACCTGGTAGAGTTGACATATCTTCAGGAATTGGAATTCGAATTTCATCGTTATAGTCGAAACGGTTTGTATACGGTTGATGGGTGTGCAACTGATTGCTAACGATCGAGTTGTCGACGAGGACACGTTCCCCAATATTTAGAATACTCATGGCAGCACTTTAAAACCCAACGATCGCAAGAAGTCTCGGTTTGCCTTTGTTAACTGCTCGGCGGACGAAGCTGAACTGATTTTACAAGGCTGTGGACAACGTCTCTTATACAAACTGGGTTAGACATGGTAGGGTGAAGGGTTGAATCGAAAACATATTATAGCTTCTTTAAATGCAATGTTACCGTAACGGTTTCCTTACTAAAACTGACGGGGGTATCAGTCTGGTCCAGTATTTTAACAGTTAGGTTAGTGATCTGTCTCGTGCTGATCGGTAGATAAATGACAGGGTTAGGTGTTTCCACTATTTTGTACCCAGGCGGCACTATGGGGAAGAACTGATGAACGATGTGGCCAGGCTTACCATTTTTATAGGAACCGACAGAGATATTGCAGTGGATAAGGATGGAGTTAATGTTCAAAATTTTCACCTGCATGCCACATACTCGCATCATACATTTTGCTGTCAAATCCCAACATGTCTCGGATAGTATTGTCACATGTAAAGTCGATTGGAACGTTCGATTTTATTTCGGTTTTTAAGGTGCTGTTGTTTCCGCGTAGCAGCACCCGCCCACTACTTCCGCTAGACTCAAGTTGGTTATGCAGAAAGTCGGCAATGTCCGTAATTTCGTATGCACCCTCAGGTATAGTAATATGAGGTAGTCCGACGAGATGAAATTCATTGTTGGGAGGTCTAATGTTAGCAATAGTATTGTAGGTTTCGAAACTTAACAACCCCAAAACATATTCGCTACCGTCGTCTAAGAAAATAGGGGGGTCAAAATTCGCAGTAAGGATTGATGAATCACCTGTCAGAGTGAATATACTAGACATGATGAAGCGCAACACTTAAACTGTCGACAAAAGCGGTTTCGCAAAGTTATATAGAAATTTGAGACACAGGTGACCGCATGTGTATGACATGAGTCGTTGATATCTATTAGAATTATACGTGATCGTGTTATTGCCACCATCGCTACGAAATTATTTCACTAATTCGGTTGGAGGTTGTAAGCGACCGATGCTATCGAAATACAGAACAAAGGTATCCACTTTTACGTAAGCCGTCCAATGCGTGCCCGGTCCTACATCATCGTCCAAGTTAGTGACACCACATTCTCGTGTACGAATCTTGATAGGCAGGGCATCCCGCATAAATATTCCCCTAAAGTGTGGAATTTCTAGGCGTTTAACGTAGTCTGTAATATCGATGTTGGTTAACGCGCGGCGCGGCAGCTTCAACGGTAGTTTTTTGACTGATACGGTCGTAGATATAACCCTTTTCCGCGAGCAATGGATTCCATAGCTTTGTTATGTCGCTCCTTTTCCTGGAGATTCTTTTTAGCAGCCTTTGAGTCTCCCACTGCTTTAGCGACTGCTGCAGCACTACCTCCGAGGGACCCCAATGCTTCTAATACAGCAAGTATGAGTACAAGCGGGTACCGCTTCCGCCTCCTCCTTGTTTTTAAAGCTCCTCCTGAATGCGAGCGGACTGTGATACCGACCCGTTTGGAATGCGTTCGCCGTGTACGCTTCCGTTTCACACCCATTCCGACTTTCGTCTTTCCTTTCATAATTCCAGTAACAGCAAGGGCTGCAGCTCTTTCCCCAAGAGTAGAGTCTTTTGCTTTAACACGTTCCCAAACTTTCTCTGCTAGAACTTTATCTGCCGCGTAACGTGTCGAAAGATCGCTAGATTGTGAGTATGCGATGTCGTGTTGCTTGCAGGCTTCGTCCAGAGGATTCCTTCCTCGATCGCCTCGAGAAAGACGTTTTTTAAGTCGGGTACCAGGTCCGCAAAACTTGTACCCTGGTATGTGTAGTTCAAAGGGTAATTTGTCAATAAGGGTATTCAGGAAACCGCGACCTTTCCGCTTGGCGGTTCGGTGATGACTGGTTTGTTTGCGCTTAGTAGCTTTCATCTTAAAGACTTACACACGACTGTTGTTCTTCAAAGGGAATTAACAAATATAACGAGAACGCACGGCGGGTAGAGCGCAGTTTCCTTCCAAGCGAAAACGATGGAAAACGTCAAAATTGTGAAGCAAGGGTGTTCTTTGCCGGTAGTAAATCACACAATAAATTCCATATCCGAGACTTACAGAAAGCACAGCGTTTTACTGGGTAAAGGATGTAAACGATGTGTGGTCATAGGTCGATCCGGATCTGGAAAAACCAACCTTATAATCAGTTTACTAGTGCATCGAAATGGGTTGCGATTCGCAAACCTTTATATATATTCGAAAACACTCGATCAACCCAAATATAATTATCTGAGAGCAGCCTTTCAACCATTGCGAGACATTGGATTCTTCGAATATAGTAACGATTGTGAGGTGATCAAACCCCAGGAAGCAAAAGAACATTCCGTGATAGTTTTTGACGACGTAGCTTGCGAAACGCAAAGCATAATTCGAGATTATTTTTGTTTCGGACGTCACCGAAACATAGATTGTTTTTATCTATGTCAGACGTATTCATCTATTCCTAAGCAGCTCATAAGAGATAATGCAAATCTCGTCATCATATTCCAACAAGACAACACCAATCTGAAGCACATTTACGACGATCATGTCAACACGGACATGTCATTCGACAAGTTTAAAGAATTGTGCTCTTATTGTTGGAATGAGGATCACGGATTTTTAGTGATCGATAAAGAAAGCGAAACCAACGCGGGACGATATAGAAAAGGTTTCGACAATTACTTTAATATATAGAAAGCAGCCAAAGAAGGGAAGGTAGTAGTTTACCAACAACTGAAGGAGTTGCAACATGGATAAGCGTTTAGCCAGGGAACTTATCAAAACCCGACAATCCGTTAGACGTAAATACGCAGCTTTAAAAGCAGACATCGCCCAATCCCAGTCGATTTTAGCTGAGCAATTTAAACCTCTTTCCAAACCGCTCACCGAATTGCTGACAACTATAAAGCAAGAAGGTGTGCCAGTGGGCGAACCAAAAGCGGATTATTTGCCAATAACAATTAAACGTAGAGTATCCACTCCCTCTACCTTGCCCCGTCCGCGAGCGATAACCACTCCAGGCCAAGTTTCTGCGACAAACCTTCCGGGATCGTCACACACTTCCATACCGGGGCCATCATACACCTCTACACCGGGGCCATCACGCACCTCCACACCTCGATTTTTGCAGGCGCATGTGTTATCCGAGAGTGAACCAGTAGAGGAATACGATGAGCAGTTGCAAACGGAGGTTGCTGAGGCGGCAGCAGAAGAAGGTGCTGTACAAGCGGCCAGAGAAACCATCCAACAAATGCTGGCACCGGAAGTTCTTGGTCAATATTTAGAACAATTTCAAGGGTTAGCTCGCATTTAGATTACAGATAGAATGTGCAGCACCCCGATACGCTCCAGTCAGGTGACAATGGTCTCGCACCCTAATCTGATCGGTCACAAAGGGTCGATCACATATATGGCAAGACGTAGCAGCCTCGTAATTTTGAAGTTCCGCAGTAGTCATCGTCGCCAAAGGAACCACGTTTTTTAAAAAATTGTCATACAAATAACGAACGTCTGCATCCAACCGCTCCATAAAAACAGTTGAAGCATCTTCACCGCGGTACGTTTGAAATTTAGAAAGATTGTCGTCGTACGAACACTTTATAAGATATGCAAACGAGTAAGGCACATGCTCGCACGTCTTAACTGTAAACGAACTCTCGAGGTCTGGTTGCGTATCAGGTTCCTGTACAGGTTTTAAAATCGTCTCAAAATCTGCGTAGAGAACGAACGGTAATTTTAATTGTTTATGGTAATTTTCAAATTTCAAAATATTTTGTGGGATTGTTTCACCAAGTTTGTCCACGATCAACTCATCGGTTGGAATTTGGGTATACACCTGATTACAATCGAACTTCATATGTTGTCGCAAGCGCTGTTCAGTACGGAAGTAATGCAAGCATCCGTCACAAAAATGTTTTGGCCCCTTTCTAGCAGTTATTTGCTGCGAAACGAGGCGAGAAAAATTTTTAATGCAACAGTAATGACTGTCACCCTCGTCATTAGTTAACAGAAGCAAGTTAACGTGTCTCAACCGCTTCATGACAGAGTAATGCAAAGGTCCAACAACTTCCCAAATCATTTTTCGATTTTCAAAACGCGACTCTAACCCATACACGTTAACCGAAAGTTGAGGATTAAGTTGTTCGAATTTCGGAATATCGCGCAATTTCAATGGAAATTCCAACCCATCTAACGCCAAAACAGTTCTACAATCGGGATAAGAACTCGTACGATGGGGAGGTCCGCTAGGTTCAACAATACCAGCTAAAATCGCCCACCCGAAACAGTACTCATCCTTGTTTTGAACGTTGACAATAGCTTTCTTTCGCTCAATAAATGATGGCAGTGGTAGGTACGAGGAAGCTCTGAGGGGGTTGTATTTGTTGACGGCGACGACCAACGACAGCAACTGCTTAAGAGCCCAGCCTGCAACAATTCAAGTGTTCTTAATATACAGCGATCGTCGAGGTCACATCAACTTACCAGATTCCCGTTCCTGAAATTCAGACACCTTCTCATCCAAGATGCCGCAAAAAATCATACAATACATCGAGGTCGGTACCCAAAGTTACAATTTCATTGCGCGTGTTAAATGACTTGATTTCTTCCAATCCTTTACTTTCTAAAACGAAGTATCCAAATAATTCCAAATTCACCTTTAAGCTCTTTAAATTTTTAAGCTGCCTTCGCAATAACGTCAACACTTTTTCTTTAATTTCGAACAGAAACTCCTCGACCATTATATGATAATTTATGGTTGTAACTCTGTACGTGGCAATCCGGGACCTAAAGGCTGACTGCAGGGGTGCCACTCCATCATCCAGGCCTGGCCTCCCGGTTCGCAACGCATGACGATTACTTCGCATGTGCCCAACGAAGCCACGCACGGGAACATTCTCGTCGCATACGGAGCAATAGCGGGAGTCTGTAACAACAATCGTAACTACACCGCCCACTCACACACACTCATACGTACTTAGATATTTACCAGGGCGAGAGCTCACAGACACGTTCCTTGACGTAGACGGTCCAGTTGACGTACATGGTCCTGCAGCATTCGCTACGAACATGTCAATCACTCCGGTTTTATAATTACCAATAAATATTTTCAAACAAACTTTATATTTTCATCAATTTTCTTAAATATAATTTGAGCAATTATCTTGGATCTGAGACGCACTACTCAGAATGAAAAGAAATTAGAAATTATAAGAATCCACTAAGCTTTCTTGTTTTGCCACGGTGTTTCAATCTGTCAATTCATTTCCGTTTTGCTTACACGTGCATAAAAGTTTTGAAATTGTTTAAACAATCATAATAAACTGTTATAAAGTATGAATTTGTGACAATAATAATGTGGTGTGCTTAATTCCACCACCAACACTTTTTACTAAATGATATTATTTAAAAAAAAATTCTGAACAGTAAGTTAACCTATAAAGTAAATACGCTCACAATCCTAATTGTAAAAACTTTCATTTCAGATGTATAAATGTAAATATAAGATGTAGAATTAAATCTCAAATAACAAAATATTAGCAAATAATGAATATAAATGTCTCTTAACTGGTAAGAAAATTTAACCTTCACTTTAAGTTTTAACGTATTAACCTAACCAAAATGTTTATTTTCAGATTAAAACTATTAAATTCAAAATATAAACTCTAAATGTAACACTGAAGAAGGCTTAAATAAAGCTGAATATATATTGTTTAGAAAATTATAAATTTTCATTTCCACAGAAACTTTATTGACTGCAGAAATTACCTACAAAGTTTTTAAATCATTATTCCAGTCGTAAACAAAAACTACAATTACCAATTGATATATACCTGAGGGGGGATTAAGTCGAGCTTTCTTCGTAGCACTCTCTCTCACCTCTGGAGCGCGAAGATTTGATACCTTCCTCGCAGGACCGACATGGTTGACTATATATATATATATCAGAGGCGGAGAACAACAAACTCACCACTAGGCGAATAGGGAACGTTGCTTGGACAACTCTGGCGCCGATGCCGCAGCAAGGCATCCCGACGCGTAAATTTGCTAGAACATTGCTCGCAAACGTGCATTATTACTGTAGCAGTAGGGCAATCCAAATTGGTAATATGTACCGATAATGCTACTAGCACGCGGGCAATGCTTCTCGGTATATACGCGCCAGCCGACACGATGGGGGCGTTTGGATTACGTCGGCCAGTAGGGGAAGTAGACAGGTTATAAGTGAGTGAGGGGGTGTGGATAGAAGAGGCAAGAAACAATAACAATAGCCTGACCTAGTCATCTAACATCCTTAATATGTTGGAAATAATGCGAACAAGTGTTTCAATTTGACTTATTTTCAACTTTCGAGCAGTCACGGTGCGGATTAGGCAGTGATTGCCGACTTGGCGGCTCCTCACCCGCAACTGCTCTATCTGATATCGCGCCAGCCTATCTAGCCTTGACAGAGCCGCCTCGTGCTGTTCTAATTCCTGGAGGCGGATTTCCACGGCGGCACGCAACAACCTGTTATGCCTTTCGGCACGAGTCTCCACAACACATTCTGCAGCTACCGCGGGGGTATCTACAGCTTGCGGAGGAGCCTCCACAGGTATAGGCTGATTGCATCTTGCTATTGGCTCATCTATCTCACGCAAATTCTCATCCGTGAAGTCTACCCACTCAGGCTCAGCATCGATGGGTGCGAAGTCAGTATGAGCAGACATCACAACATCTACAGCAATGGGTACATCGTTAGGTGTAATTGGTGTAGATGTAGTTGTTGGTTCTCCAACAACGATGTAGTTGTTGGTTCTCCAACAACTACATCTAAACCATCTACACCCCATAACTGTCTCGTGATGTCGGCGAGGTCTGGTAGCGCACCGTCCCCCACGGGAGCTTCCAATTCAAATTCTGCCAACATGCAATCTACATTAGCAGGACCATTTTCAATTAGTTCGCTCACTTCGAACGAAATTTGCGATGGCGCAGTAGAATCTCCATTCGGCAATGGGCCATTTCCGGTAGCAGCCACCGGCGCTTGAAAGGCAGGCGACTCGTTGCTTGCACAAGAGCTGTGTGCCCCACATGCCTCGACAGCATCGTCGTGGTAATGTTTATTTAAAAACGTATCGCGCAAGTTGTGAGTGTTCCTGTTAGACGGTTGCACATTGCTAGAAGTAAGCAGCGCCCTCAACAGTGAATGGTCCTGACGCTTAGGAAGCTTAGCAGGGGTGCCACTTTTGCGGTGTGCAGATGCGCTTGCATTGTTAGCAGCCATGCTACTCTTACGTTTAGCGTCAGGGCGGGCAATTACAATATCGTGCACTACTTGAATTGGAGTTTTTGAACTACTCACCGTGAAGGCGCAAGTACACAATCGCATGTTCTTAGCATCCTCCTTTGCTATCATGGGATACAAAGGAGCACTAAGATCATCACTCAGCACACACAATAGACCACCGCATCTAACACACCGACTGTAAGAGGCACTCATTGCTAATGTTTAATTATTGAATGTGCATTTCCACCTATATATAGGAATAACCTGTAGCGAACTGAAAGCTTTAAACTGTGGAATGCGGTTGTGGTCAGTGTGCTCGGGAAATCATGGAATGCGGATCTACTCATAGAGGAATGAACTTTAATGAACTAGAATGTTGGATGCGGGTTCCGACCTATATAGGAATGAACTCGAAGCATTGAACTGTGGAATGCGGTTGTGGTCAGTGTGGTTTTAGCCGTGCTCGGGCAATCGCGGATCTACTCATAGAGGAATGAACTTTAATGACCTAGAACAGGGGTGGCGAACCAATGGCACGCGTGCCATTGATGGCACGCGGCAAAATAATTTGGGCACGGCCTTAATTGAGGAATTTAGGTACCTCATCAAAACAATTTATTTTTTCGTCTACATTTGAGGTCACAGTAACAAAGTTCATTGTGAACAAGGCTACCGGTGCCGGAACGGCAACAGACTGCGCGACAGAGATAGGTAGATTTCGCGCGAATTTCTGACCGAACGGATGAGGGTGAGCTACGGAGTGAGCTAGCGCGGGCGACGCGGAGGGACGGCGAGAGGGGCGCTGTTACGCTTAGTTTGTAGTTCGCATGTAGTATTTGAAATAACTAGTTGGATTTTACTTTAAGAATTTGTTTTGTAAGTTTTCCCCTGGATCGTTAGGCAGCCCTATTCACATTTATTTTTAAATATTGAATACATTTTCCTCTGCGCAGTTAGGCAACTCTATTTACATCTTGTGAAAACATTTTTCAGCAAATTACAGCTATGTTGCTATCAATTTAGACCACTCTGCATTCCAATAGTTTTTCTGGTGGTCCTTTTCCAATTTTTGGGAGATTTTGATAACCTGAGTTGAATTGCGTGTGGTAGTATTTCTCGACCTTTTCCATCCCAGCCTTCGCTTGAATAAGTTGGTTGCCCCTCGGCTTCGTGCTTCACCAGCTTAGTTATAGCTTGGTTCATTTGTGAGAGGAGAATTTGGAAGCAACGAGAGCCCACTGAACGTTAGGATAATTGTTTATGGTTGCAATCCTTACGTTCACTACGTTTTTGCCGAATTTTCTGGCCCACTTTCGTTGTTTGCACGGCACTCCAGGCTGTCCGCCACCTCCAGGTTAGTCTTCTTCAGCTCCCGCCTTTTAGCTCGGTTATGTACCTAGGAATATGTATTTTTAGCCTATTCCTACCTGGCATTATTTGATGGCACGTCATGGCCTCATTAACCATTTCTTTAGAAAAAATGGCACGTAGATCAATAAAGGTTCGCCACCCCTGACCTAGAATGTTGAATGCGGGTTCCGACCTATATAGGAATGAACTGCAGCGAACTCAAAGCTGTAAACTGTGGAATGCGGTTGTGGTCAGTGTGGTTTTAGCCGTCCTTGAGCAATCATGTTAGTCGAACAATCGGAAGTGTTGTTTCATTATGTTCCTGATAATGGAATTTACTGTGCTGGTGACGACAGGACTACCGACTTAACATTTTTGTTCCCTTCCCCTTCTCACTTTCTAAATCAATTACTGGCTCATTTTTTTGACGACAATCCCGGATATTTTTTTAACAATAGTTCAATGCTTTATACCAGCGCTCCTGCAGAAATACTATCGTGGTTGCATTTTCCTGAACTAGAAGACCTTCACTCTAAGACAATTAGTAGCCGGCATTCATCCTAATTCGAACCCTGCATTCATGGTGCATATGAACTCGAATGAACGCACTTGAACTCGAGTCTGTGGAATGCGGTAGTGGTCAGTGTGGTTTTCTGACGTGCTCAGGATCATGTTACTCGAACCCTGCATTCATCGTGCATATAAATGAACTTTGAATAACTGCACTTGAACTCGAGTATACATAGAACTGGACGACCTTCACCGTAACGTTATGTGTTTCCGGTAACTCTGTTTTTCAACGCTGTGCAACACTTGTCTCACAAACATCGAGTAATTAAGATGTTGTTCTTCATAAATTTTATATCATTGACAATTGTGTACGCTCCCGAAGAGGCACGTGCAGAATTATCTGCCGGTTGGATGCGGTACTGGTTGAGCCGGTTCGCTTGGACACCGGCTCCAGAAGAACAACTAGTATTGCTTCTGCGATCTTTGACCCCCTCGTCCTCTACGTTGTTCTTCAACTACACCGCTGGACATCTGTCAGCGCAGAACTGGGAGGCTTTCGTCATCGTCCCCCAATTGGAGGACATCGTGAACAGGGTGTTGGCTGGAGAGGCTGCAGCTTTAGCTGAGCTCGACGATGCTGAAGTATCATTGAGTTGGGATCCCTCAGACTTCGACGCCAGCTCACCTGCACCCTCAGTCTTTTCCGACGTGTCCACCGAAGCCTACGTTGTTGACGGTGGTAGTTTTAGTGACAGTGGACAAATACACACCTTAATTAGTAAAGAGTAGCGTAAGTTATATTAGTGTACTTTAGTTAATCTTGTAACTAGAACTTAGTTACTTTTGTACATAGAAAAATAAATATTAGTTTCCTCCATATATTTTTTTCCTAAAGTGTTTGTGTACACGTTCTCGAAACGTCACCTGTAGATAGTAGTAGTGGAGGTCCATGCCGACTCTAAACAATTTTTAGAGGTTTTTTTTTTGAGACAAGGGTAAGTCAAGGTAAGTGTTAGTGATCTTGAAACAGTGCTAGTGTACACGTTCTCGAAACGACACCTGTGAATAGCAGTGGTGGAGGTCCATGCCGACACTAAAAAATTCTTTGAAGATTTTTTTTTGAGACAAGGGTAGGTCAAGGTAAGTGTGCAAAAGCTCTTGAAATTAGGGGTGGAACTCATTGAAGGAGTGTGTACCTTGAAAAATGGTTGAGGTCATTCACTTTAAACATTTTTTTTTCTTTTGGAGTGTTCTGAGACAAGGTCAGGTCAAGGTTGCCACCCCCCCACCACCACTTAGCCTTGAACTTGATATTGTTGGTGGTGGGGGGTGGCAACCTTGACCTGACCTTGTCTCAGAACACTCCAAAACACCCTACTATTGTGAAAGTGGAGGTCCCAAACGTCTCTCCACTTCCATCGCCTGAGAAGGTCCTTCTTCTTCTGCCTGCCCATATTTCTTTTCCTCCTTCTCCTTTTTCTTACCCAGTTTCTTAAAGGTTACCCGGGAGAAGTTTAGGAAGGGCATGTAGTCAACGTCCTGTAACTGGGTCCAGGACTGTTCTGACATGGCGATGACTACCTGCTGTCCCTTGGGGTCCGGCTTGGAGTCCGTCACCTGCCAGGTCTTTGTGGAAAGACCTTTATTCTGTTTCTGCAACCTGTGCAGAATGGTTTTGGCTAGGGTGTATACTGGTTTTTGGACGTCCTTGGCCTCCCTGAGTACTAGTTTGGCTCCCTCCCATGGTATACAGCCTTTTATTGTTATTTCCAGCCACGTTCTGGTTTTGAGGTCCGCGCAGGTCACGATAAGTCTTCCCCTGTCGTGGCGTACCTCAAGAAATCTCGGGTGGGGTACATTCCCCCCATCCTCAATTTCATCAATTTTTTCAAGCAGGTAGGTTCTAGTTAGCCGTGCCTGCTCGACATTTAAGGTCTCATCTGGGTATACGTCTGGCAGAATTACCATTTTTTCCCCAGTGATGGCCTCTTTGTAACTACGAGCAGGTTTTTCCACCCTGCTCCTTTTTTTCTGTTGCTTTGGGGTACTTCCTTCGGATCGGTTCCTTTTTGACCCTCTCCCCTCGTTGTCCAATCTAAGTTAGGGTGTATACTGGTTTTCGGACGTCCTTGGCCTCCCTGAGTACTAGTTTGGCTCCCTCTCATGGTATACAGCCTTTTATTGTTATTTCCAGCCACGTTCTGGTTTTGAGGTCCGCGCAGGTCACGATAAGTCTTCCCCTGCCGTGGCGTACCTCAAGAAATCTCGGGTGGGGTACATTCCCCCCATCCTCAATTTTTTCAAGCAGGTAGGTTCTAATCAGCCCTGCCTGCTCGACATTTAAGGTCTCATCTGGGTATCCGTCTGGCAGAATTACCATTTTTTTCCCAGTGATGGCCTCTTTGTAACTACGAGCAGGTTCTTCCACCCTGCTCCTTTTTTTCTGTTGCTTTGGGGTACTTCCTTCGGATCGGTTCCTTTTTGACCCTCTCCCGTCGTTGTCCCCTTTTTTTGCGCCAGCCCTGGTCCCTGAAGGCCCCGGTTGCGGCTGACTGCGTGGGACTGTCCCGGTGCCTTTGCTCCCGGTTTCTGAGTCTTGCTGTCGTTGGCGCTTCAGTTTTCGCTTTGCAGCGCCCGATAGTTTTCTGTATTCGGCTGGATCCATCCAAGATCCTCCAGCCGATCTCTGGGGTTGCCCCCTAGGGGGAGAGTTGTTTTTTTGGGTTTGCTTTTTCTTTTTTTGTTTTTAAGTTTAAATTTAAACATCTATGTTGTTCCCACGAGTGATCGGGAAAAAAGGTCAACCCTCGCCGGAGCCCGAACGACGAGGTAATGCGACTTAGTACGACGGAGTTGCGCCAGGTGTTCCGAAGGCATCGTTCGTGAAACTGCCTCCCCAGTTCCATGCAGCCCTCGTCACAATGTCTTCCAACTTGGCTTGAGGGATGTTTATTGACTTCCCAGTCTAAATCCGCTGGGTTTAGTTTCAACAGGGCCACCACTTGTAGGATGCAATATGAGATCACATCTCACCAATCATTGGAGGTGATACCCAACGGTCTTGGGATTTCAGAGGCTGGAGTGCTATGCCTTTGTCCTCCCCTGTAGTTGACCTTTCGCATCGGGGCAGGTAGTGCCAACTCCTGGCTTCCAGTCAGCCACTCGACCCCGTCTTGCTTGTAGGTAGAGCATTTTCTAGTGTTATTTTCATTTTTAGCCTTAAATTGTATTTCGCCTTTAATGCACGATAACCGAAGGTGTTGGGATTTCGATTTTGTTGATTTTCGATTGTTCTCACAATCAAAATTCATTGAATGTGTTTTTTTTTGTAATCAGCCAAAGCACTTTGGAATTCTTCATATGATGGCAAATTTGCCCCCGACTTTCATTTTGAACTTTCACTGCACTTTATCAAGCAAAATAGATATTAATCACGATAAACGAAAAGCAAAAAATGATACTGAACACTTGCACCCTTTTAGGTTAAGCGGGAACTGGACCAGCGTTCTTTCCTTCGAGATTGATCGCCGCGGGCCTGCGGCGCCGGTTTCCTTTTTTTAATATAATAGATTTATTTTCCATTTTTTGTACATGCTTCTTATAATATTCTTAAATTGATTTTTTAAAAGTATTTACATACAATGTGGGAAGCTGCCACACTAGACTAATAAATAATGTAGTCTATGTTGTGGCAACGTTTTTTTTAGGTTCTAATGAAATTACGACAGGAAACTTAACAACAGACAAAAAAAAACAAAAAAAAAAAATTTTAAACTTTGGATGAATTGAATTTATTTGAATCGATTTGGAGAGGATCTGTGTTTTTGATTAAATATGTTTAGTTATATTATTTGATTTGGGAGTACATACTTGTTTGGTTGGATTCTGTATGAAGGATGAAGAAAGGCATTATCGTTGATCAAATATTTTTTTAAATAGTAAATTTTTTTAAATATAAATTTTAGAGTCAGCTTCAATTTTTTTCAATTTAGTTATCAAACGGATTTGTTTTGGAAGTGAGTTAAACATTTTTGGTCCTAAATAAGTTACGGATTTTTGACTAATCGATTTATTTGTTTTTGGAATGTTAAGTTTATCATAACTAATACTTCTGGTGTTGTATACATGATTTATATAATTTATATCTAATTTTTTATACATATAATTTATAGTTTAGAATATATATAGAGTTCTAATATCCGGTAATCCGGCTTCCTGATATAGTTTCAATTTCAATGTTGGGTAGAGTTTTTGTTTTTTACGAATTATTTTAAGTGTATGTATAGTTTTGGGTTCTTTGTAAATTTTGTAAATGAGTTTTATTTAAACTACCCCAAGCTGTAATGCCATATTTAATTAACGATTCTACAAGGGTCACATAAACAAGTTTTACATTTTTTAATTTAAATAGCGTATTGCATAGAATTTATATATTAATTTTCCATTTTTTTGTTGTTATATATTCAGCATGCATATTCCACTTCAAATGTTGATCTAACATGGCACCAAGGTATTTAATTGAATTTACTTTTTCAATGTTTATTGATGTACCAAAATTTTTAATTATATTGTTTGTTGGTTGGCCAGCTTTAGTTGCTGTAATTGCTAGAAATTTTGTCTTATTTATGTTCAACGATAATAAGTATTGATCTAACCAACTATCGCTAGACTTTTTTCAGCTTTTCATAAACTTATTGCCACGTGTGATCATCAAGTAGAATTGCAGTGTCATCTGCGTAAGATACCAGTTTTCCAAGACTGATGTTGCACAGACCATTTATGTAGATTAAAAATAAAATAGGAGCTAGAACTGTTTGTTGAGGGATTCCTGTTCTTATAATTTGTGTAGAACTATTAAAATTTTCAATTTTTACCGTTTGCTTCCTGTCTGACAAATAACTTTTATCTACGACCACTACTAAAAGTAGGCCGTTTAGCGCTAGCTTGTTTCACTAAAAGTGACGTTTTATAGTTTAGCGTGGTTAAAGAAATCAGCTGTTTACTTTTAGCCCATGTGCTAAAAGTGAAATGAGGTTATAAAACTAGAATTTCGAACTGGAAGTGAAGTTTTAAAGTTTTTCCAGTTACTTCTTGCGTTACAGGTAAAGTGTTTTTGAAATAATTAAAGCGTTATATAATGAATACAGTCCCATGTGCAGTATTAATAATATCCTTTCGTAACTGACATTCTCAGTACTGGCGTCGTAAACATTCGCCCGCGCCTTCGGCTTCGTTTCATAATTTTCATGTCTCGTGCATAAACGACTTTTAGCACGCATTGCATACAATATTTTATCTACGACCTTAATTTTACTGTTATTAATCCATAAATATCATCCGTGACAGTTAGAATTTATGCCATAATAAAGAGAGGGCCTTTGCGCGCAGGCGAATGTTTTGGAAACCAATACTGTCAAAGTCAGTTATCAAAGGTAATTATTAATACTACACATTTGACTGTATTCATTTCATCACGCTTTAATTATTTCAAAAACACTTTACCGCTAACGCAAGAAGTAACTTCACTTCCAGTTCGAAATTGTAGTTTATAACCTCACTTCACTTTATCTCACACTCGCGCTAAAAGTAAACAGCCGATTTCTTTAAACACGGTAAACTATAAAACGTCACTTTTAGTGAAAAAAGCTAGCGCTAAAAGGCCTACTTTTAGTGGTGGCCGTAGATAAAATATTGTATTCAACGCGTGCTAAAAGTCGTTTATGCACGAGACATTTTCATGTCTCGTTCATAAACGTCGACTTTTAGCACTTGTTGCATAAATAGCTATTAAATAGCTTCAACACAGTGCCCCTAATACCAATACATTCTAATTCATTCAGAAGCATGTTATGAGGCACCGTGTCGAATGCTTTAGCCAAATCTAAAAATATAGCTAGATTTTTTTTGAATTATCAATATTTGAATATAAGTGGTCTTTTAAAGCATTTACTGGGGTTTCTGTGCTAGAATCTGGTACGAATCCATATTGATTTTTCGATAAGAAAGATAACTTAACAATCGGGTTTTAAACATTTTTCAAAAATGTTTGCAAATGTATTGATTTGACCAATGGGTCTGTAGTTTCCAGGTTCTGCTTTATCTCCATTTTTGTAAATGGGTGTAACCTGTACTTCTTTAAAATTACTGGGTACTATTCCTATACTAAATGTGCGATTAATAATACGTAATAGCGGGCGAATAATTTCTTTGTGTGTAATTTGTACAAGTTTTGTTGTTATTTTATTAGGACCAAGAGCGCTTTTTTTTAATTGACTAGTGCTGATTAATTCATTTTGTTTTATGGGGTACGAAAACATTGTAAAATTCTTTCATTTACTATTAACAGTTTTTGTTTTGGTAATTTTACTAGCCAGTGTTTCACCAATGTTAATAAAAAGTGTGTTCATCATATTAGCAATTTTTTGTTTATCTGTTTCTAGTTGATCTTCGTGTGTTATTTCAGTTATATTTTTAGAGCGTTTTAATGGTTCGTTAGAAGCTACTGATATTGTACTGTAAATGGTTTTAATATCGAGCTTATTATTTTCTACTTTATCTTTAAAATGTGTTGCTTTTGCTACCTTAATAATTTTCACAAGTTTGTTTCTAGAATTTCTATATTCATTTATCAGTATTTGATTTGTATTATTTTTTTAAATTTTTGATTTTAGTATAATGCGAGATGTATTCCATTATTTAATTTTAAAATTTTTCCGAGGTATTTTATTAACGGTTGTATTTTTTATTATTAGATTTTAATACTTACTTAAAAACTAGGTCGCTGTAATTTCTGAATCCTGACAGTTCAATATATCTGCCCACCTTTCAGATTTTAATTCATTATTTAAATTTTCGTAGTTTACTTGCATTGGTGTTTGCTTTGGTTTTTGTCGCTTTATTGAAGTGTCTGGAAGCTGGAAATTTACAAATATTAGGTAATGATCAGTAATTGTAGAGAGTAATACGGCGCTTGAATAATTAATCTTTAAATGGTGCGGTATTTTAATATTGATATGGTCTATGCAACCCTCAGTCGTCTCGGTTACCCTTGTTGGATGTTGAATAGTTCTTACCAAATTAAATTTGGAGAGTAGATTGCAGTATTCACTGACATCTGCTTTTTTCTAGTTGCATAGTATTTATATTAAGTAAGGTCTCCTAAGATTATTTCCAACGAATTGAGTTTATTTTAAAAATGATTCGCTCTAAAGTCACTTTATTTAATTTATAACTTTCAATGTTTACACTTAAATTATCTTTGTAAAATATAACAATGTCGTCGTATTGATTTCTCATAGATTCGTTATAATAATTATTATAACCTTCAATATTATAGTTGCTTAAATTTTCGATTTCCCACGTTTCGGTTAAAATGATAATATATATGTTAATATTACTAAGAGGTTCGAGTAAAATACTTAATTCGTCAAAGTTTTTCTTCATGCTTCTAATATTTAAATGTATTATGTTAAATTGTAAATGTTGATCTGTTTTGATTATTTGAGTATAGATTTCAGGTGTATATGTAGATTTGGTCATCATCCTCGTCCAATTGACCAATAAAATTTAAATCATTAATTATTTATATATAGTAATAGGTACTTAAACGATAAAGATAAGTTTGTAAAGTTTAGAGATGATAATAGAAATAAGTAAAACAAGAGATAAAAACAAAAAACATCTGCTAACGCAAAAGATATAACACACACAAAAAATATATGTTTGATACTGGCCTTTTAAAATTCAAAAGTTAAAGAATATGGGAAGTCCATTATTTAACAAGATTTTCTAAATCTTCTCTTGATCGTACTACCATTTTCTTGCCGTTCTGCATAATATAAATAGTGCCATCCCATGTCCACACTGTCCTGTAGTGAAATTTTTGTGCCGCCTCTTTATAAATCGCTAGCCTCGCACGGGTTAGATCTTCTTGGATTGTAATCTTCTTGCCTTTCAACAGTTTTCATTGAGCCATTACTTTTTGCCGTTCTCGATAAGTGGAAAATTTTACAATTATCGGTCTTGGTTTTATGTCCTTATCTTTTAAACCAGTTGCGTTGTTTGTTTCTTTGGGTTTAGGTCCGATTCAATGTGTTCGCTCGATCGAGTTTAGCTCCATATCGAGGTTTAATTTTTCCTTGAACGTAGTAATTATTGTATTGTCGGTGGATTCGTTATTTTCCTCCGGTATTCCAAAAACTCGAATACAGTTTCGTCGCGAGTATTGCTCTTGATCGTCAAGCTTGTTTTTCAGGAATTCATTTTCGCGTTTAACTGCACTTATTTCGTTGTTCAGATCATTTTCAATAGTTTTTTCCAAATCGTTTTTGAGCCAGTTCAAAACATGTCCGTTCACATAGCAAGTTGTTTTAACAATGTCCTTGCTTTCATATTTTGGAAACCGGCGCTGGCAGCCAAGTCACTTCCTTTATATTATAAAAAACGTTATCGAGAGGGCTTTGAACTAGATTTTGTCTTACGACTGCATGTTGGTGACTATTCAACACTATAATAAGCCAATCATATTGCAGACATTTGCTTTTTTCAACCAATAACAGCAGTATATCAGTGAATATTGGGCACCATGCAAAATATTCACAAATCAATGTATCTACTCAAAAACTAAACAGCCTTGTTGCGAAATATGGCTTAGCAACAATGTTCTGTCCTTAGTGATATCGCTAGGTTATGTAAAACTAAACACCAACAAACTGTGTGAACAAAGTTTTGCTTGCGTTAAAAATTTTAAAATGTTGTGTTTTGGAAGTATTCCGCTGAATTTAATTGAGAATGATTAATTATATTAATTGTTGGATTATTTTTCAATAAAGTTAACCGTTATGTATTACTATTGTTAAATAGTCGTCCCAAATACCACTCGAAGTGGATATATATTTTTTAAATATTTTGCAATTTCCATAGAAATTATTGCAAATTTCACTCAACAAAATCACATTTAAATGTCACTCGCCTTCGGCTCGTGACATTTTTAATGTGATTTTGTATCGTGAAATTTAAACGCAATAATTTACATGGAAACCGCAAAATATTTGTCAAAAATATATCCACTACTTGTGGTATTACCCTTGACTATTACATCGTTCTACCCAGAATTCAACGCGCTGAGTCACTGAGTTGTCAATTGTCAAAGTGAGGTTAGATATATGCAAATTATTCATATACTAGCGTTCTGCACCCAAATTGGGCGCGAAATAGTTCATTTAATGCAATTTGTACAAGAGTGATCCATTTTGTGTGTCGAGTTAATTTTGAGGTTAGCTATCAACAAAAAAATCCACATAAAAAATTCACTTATAAAAAATTTAAAACCCTGCTACTGGCTTACTTGCGTCGCCCTGAGTCGATTGACACCAAAATCAGCCAATTCGGCCCACGGGTTCGCTCTCAAAATGGCGTCAAGCAAGCAAGCAAGCAAGCAATGAAAATGGACCAAATTCGCGATGACGTAGGCAATACTAGCGCCGCCGTGGCGATTGTGTCAACTACCAATACAAACATTTCAAATTACATGCGCTGTGCATGCCGTATTCCTTTGTAAGAAGTCGAGTTTTGTGTATTTTCTCTAAAGTTTTTTTAAAGTTATTCTTTTATTTGTTTCAATTATTAATTCTGTGAATTGGAAATGTCCAATTTATCGATTTTAAGTGAAGAAGATGTTCCCGGAGCCAAGTTTACGCATAAGAATGTTGAAGAACATTCCGTGCGTGAACTAAAGCGTTGGTTAGAATGTAGGGGTTTGAAGAAAACAGGAAATAAAAAAGATTTAGTAGAAAGGTAGAAAGTGTTTTTAATTTTCTTAATAATCAGTTACCAAATTGCACCAAAGCAAGAATATTTTGCGCCTAACTGTTATAGAAGTGTTATTTTATGTTATGTCATAATCTACTTGGTTTCTTTGCAGATGTAGGAACTGTATTGCCGCAGGAAGAGCAGGTATTTTAGACGTTGCTGTAGATGGTGGGAAATGGTTTGAGCAAAAAAAAAACAGTCTTTCCTACCAATTAATATCGTGTCAACCTCCACCGTAATTACACTACCTTCGACATCGAGTGGATTGCCTTCGGCATCAACTGAATTACCTTCTACATCATTTGGATTACCTTCGACCTCTTCACCTGTTATTAATTTTCAGTTGTTTCCCTCTGTGGATATTCCCGAACTATTTAACAAGGGGCATATATATATTATTTAATCCACAATTTATGTTTGGATATATATCCACGCTTGGCAAATATTCATCGTCATCTTGTTGTACCAGAATATTTTCTTATGCGTACTGTGCGAAACTTAAAGCCACTTGAATTACATTACTAATTTTATGAATAATCTACTAACCGAATCCTTAAATTTGTCCATAAAGTTGTACCTACAATTGTTTGCCTTACGATTTCAAATAAACTACTAACAAAATGTTTTAAAAACTTTCTCTCTGTATTTTCTTTATTTAGTTCAGGAAGTTTTGATATTTTTACATACGAAAATATAAGAATTATTAGTTATTATTCTGTATTAACATGATTTATTAATTTTTTTCTATTCTAAATGTTACATGTACAACTACTTGACTACATATTATGGTACCTATTGTAAATAAATATAAGTACTATCCATCTATCTATATTATGTTTTATTTTTCCAAGCTATACAAGCAAACAAAAAATAAATCATATAAAGGGTGATTTACGGATACAATATTATAATAATATATTACAAATAAATTTCTATTCACACCACATGGTTGTATATCAAAAACAAGAGTGCAACATTTAGGCTTTAAGCAAATGGTTTTTGCTTTTTTATGTACAACTGCATGGTGTGAATATTATCTGCTATTTGTAATACACCAATGTGTATTATCAAATTTACAATAAAATCACATTAAATATTTACAACACCTCTGATTTTTCAAAATTCACTAAACAACAAATTACATAAAACATTTGAAAAATTACAGGTAATAACTTATTTTGAATGGTTCTGGTGAGTATCCTGTAATCTTTGATACGTTTGTTAATTCGTTCAACATGTATACATACTTTTGCAATACGTTTTGTTAAAATCTCTTCCTCTGCAGTTAATTTAGGTCTGCCCTTCAAAAAGCGTGGAATGAGAAGAGTAGCTCGTACTATATCTAACTGATCTTGAACGTTAAATCCACGATCAGCCATTACAACATCACCTTTGACTAAATAAGAGACAAGGTCTTCAAAAATAACTGCGTCAGTTTCAGAACCCTCGTATCCATGGCGTACATAACTAATAGCCCCACTTGTTGTTATCCCCACAAAAAATTTGACTGTGTTACAATGTTTATAGTTGGAGTAGGTATTTCCCTGCTCCTTAAAATTCCTTGGCATTTGAATTGCAACTTCAGTACAATCTACTATTACTCTAAGATTTTTAAATGATTTAAAACAATCTAATTTCCTCTTTTGAGAATACCTGTCTTGAAACATAACATTTTTGTATTTCTTAAATTCCAAATACATAAATTGAATAAAACAATAAACAATTCGAGAAACCGTGGTTACAGATATTCTAAAAAAAAATCCTAGTTCTTTAAATGTAAACGCCCTTCTTAATCGAACTAAAGTTAACAACAGCATATCTTTGTCAGTTAATAATCTACTAATTGATTTTAACTTTGTTGGAGTTTTTTTCTTAGATTGCGTTTTTAAAGTACTTATTTTATCCGGGCCCAAAAATGTATACAACACGTCAAACATTTTTACAGAAAAACCAGAAAAAAACTTAAATTTTTCTTCAGAAAAAGACAAAATTCTATACGACATTTTAAATAATTCATATTCGGTAGATACTGTTGATCGAGTAGCAGTAATGGATGTAAACAGTTGGTGAGCATAATTGGGGTTCATAGTTTGTGTGCATTTGCTAGAACACAAAACATTTTCAGTTTGAGTAAACTTGTCATTAACTGAAGGTGCTTCAGTTTGTCTGCCTTCGGCCTCGTCATGCTGCAAATCAAATGATGCCAAATCCTCCGGCTCTATTAATCTTTTTCTTGAAGACTCGCCTATTTCCCCTCTTCTATTAAAAGGTAATCTTCGTTTTTTGGTGCAAACGGTTTCCTTAAATAGAAATTAAACATAAATATGAGTATACAACAGAGATATTTGTACATAATTTACATATTTATTAATACATAAATAACAGTACTATACGTAGGGTAAAGTCAGGCAAGAGTGAACGCTTTTTTCAATAGATGAACATTAGATGGATGCAGAAAAAAACTGGTATAAGTTAGAACAATAAACTCAACATAGAAGAGTAGCTTGAAGTATGTCGATTCAGGAACTGGCGTTATTTTATATTTTGTAACTAAACAAAAAAAATTAAAAAGGTGCGCACAAAATTTACACTTTCCTCACAGCATGGGGTAAGTGTAAACTGTCCTTGTATATTGGCTATTTTAACAATATCCAATAAAGTAGGGACAAGAGTAAATTCTTCTATTTTTTCTGCGTATTTAGATTTATAATTTGTCTTATATGGATAACCCCAAAGCCGAGGAAAATTCGTTTTTATAGTAAACACATTTGCGGCGGTAGTGATATATTTAATCAAAGTAATATAGTGGTTAGATATTTATTGCACAAACATTACAAACATGCTGGAAAAACATTTTTAACAAAAAAAAATACATACTAGCATTATTTTTAATATGTAAGGGCTAACAATGCGTTTTACGAAATATTATAACATTCAAACTTAATAGCAAAAATAAACTTTCCCCAATGATCTACAGTTGGTTGAGGTAAAATACTTTCTATGTCATCTTCATCAATTATAGATGAATCCTGCACTTGAGGCCAAGAAAATTTGTTCCCCTTCCCTTTTCTTAGGTATTTTACTTTTATTCCTTCTGAAATTTCCTCGATTTGCCCAACGTAATGCTTTACAGTCTTTTTAGTTGCAAATCGAACCAATACAAAGGACCCAACATTAAGAGTAGAGGGAAATTCTTCACCGTTATTTTCTTCTGGTTCGAATTGTTCATCGTCCGAGGAATCTGCAAGTGTTACTTCCACTTCGGACTCGCTACTGCTAAGTTCTTTTCTGCTCACTTCATTCTTCCCTTTCTTTGACTTTTTTGCTGACTTTTTTGTATCAGCTGTGGTATGAAATAGCTCAACATCCCTTTTTGTTATAACAGCAGCTCATGAGCAACCCGCTTTCGTTTTCCACCAGGGGCGACTTGAGTTTGCTTGACAGTATGTAATAACAAGGTTTGGAAATTTACTAATTCATCTATTAATTGATCTCCGTTATTGGTTGACACGTCCTCTCTATCTATTTCTTGTGCATTTTCTCCATTGTTGGTTTCCACGTCCTCTCTGTTTAATTCTTGGGAATTCTCTCCTTCATTGGTTTCCACAACTTGTCTGTTTAATTCGTGTAATTCATCCCTAATGTCTTCTTGCAGTTCTCCTCTATTATCTTGACTCCCTTTCTCGTCCCATCTTTTTAAAGCAGCTGGTTCAAATTTTTCTCGTGGTACTACATCAGAACAGAAAGGATGTATCCCTCCTTTTCGAAACCCACTGACAATGATTTCACTTTTTATATTTTTCCATGCCTGCCCTACATATGTGGAAAATACCTTTTTTGGTATTTTACGGCCAACATTTTTACGTTGCCACTTAGTTATTTGCAAGTCCCAATCAGCTTTAAGAGACTTGAAGACTGCCAAATCTAATGGCTGCAATAAGTGGCTCGAGTGAGCTGGCAATTTTAGAATTGTTATAGAATGGGTTTGAGCCAGATCAATTACTTTTTGGTCAACATGGGTGGCATGGACATCATATATAAGTAGTATTGGTCGTACATCACCTATGGCTTCCAAGAATGTGTTCTTTAAGAAATTATAAAACACATCCGACTGCATCCATCCAGTAGGTGTTGCAGCATAAGACATGCCAGGATAGGATTCCTCTTCAACTGCAACCCACTGGTCCCATACGTATTTCCCCTTAAATATGATTAGCGGCGGTGATTTTGAACCACTTGCATTAACCGCTGCCAATACTGAAACATTGTCTCGACCCGAGGTACTCGTTATTCTAGAACATGGCAATCCCTTTGCGCCAACAACTTTTGTTTTGGAAGGATCTATAGATAAACTGGTTTCGTCCAGATTCCAAATCTGACTCGGCTTATCATGCAGTTCTAGCTCATCCAAAGTTTCTTTTAACAAGTCAAAATAATTGTATATTACAAAAGGATCGCACATTTTTTTTCTAGCAAATTCTACAGGGTCAGGTTTTTTAATGGAAAGTTTATGCCTTTTCTTAAACGCAATGAACCATTCCCTTCCAGGTCTATTGTCTTTAAATGGATTAGCAATCTTGTTCTTTGTAACATATTCAGCTACAATGTTAAGCAATTCACCTCTGCTTAAGCCAAATCCCCACTTTTCCATTATTCTTAGATAATTAGCAAGTTTATCTTCTTCCTGTATGGGTAGCGCTGTACTTCTACCGTACGACAAACTTTTCTGTCCTCGTTTTCCTGTAATATGGGTATGAAGCGTTGCTTTAGGTATATTATAGACTCGGTGTGCCCTATTAAGCGTCATTCGATTGATTTTGATTTCATTTACTGCTTCTTCCAATTGTTGTTTGGTATACCGCGAAGCTCGTTGGCTTTTGCGGACATAGTTTCGCACCATGTTACCTAGAACAAAAATTAGGTTCACACTTGCCCCCAAATTTTGTTCACACTTACCTCACACCAAATTTTTTGAGTGAAAGAGTGAACATACCCGGAAAAATTTTTTAGGTTAAAAATTTTGCAGGTTTCATTTGACACATTAAAACTATCAGACATATTACAGTTATTATATAAAAACAGTTATCCCTACCTTTGTTTTAAATTTTTTGGCCACTGTTGTAATAAAACGTGTTGAACTAGAAAGCACACTTCGCATTACGGGCTTACGCAAATGTCAAATATTTGTGGTACCAATATAACAAAGTTGAATATAACTAAATAGTTTTAGTTACCATAGAATACTTGTCTAAACGTACTAGATAGACAATCCAAATTCTCAATAATAAAATCTTTGTTTAGTACGTTCACACTTACTATCCGTCCCAGGATTCTTCCTCCTGACGTCACACGCGGATGTGTATGACGTAAGATTAACTACCAAGTTGGTAATTGAACAACTATAATCATGAAACTTCCGGTCAGTTGTCAAAGTCAACGGCTAAAAGTGAGGTTAGGTCGTCACAAAAATATAATATAATAGTTAATGAAGTGCATTATATTTGCACGGCGAAGCAAAAACAAATAAATATCATTTGAAGTAATTTTGCTAACTTTTGGAGTTGGATGTGTATAAACCTGGGCATATTTTTTTAACATTGTATTGAAATGAAGCTTGGTCTTATCACTGAATTGTATTATTAACTGGAAGAGCAACTCATACGACCTGCGCGTGAAAATATATGTGCACATTTGAATAAAATAATAGGGTCGACACTCGCCCACCGGGGGTGTCGTGCGTTTGCGTAGTTTAGATTGTTTATCCATCACTCAGCACAATTTAGTGAACGCTAGCATAATACAGGACTCCTTCAAAACGCTATGCAATTCCCTGGAGGAGCGTGAGAACTAAATAACGAAGGTCACCAGTTCCGCTGCGACTCTGATCGCTGTACAGAGGTCTTCCTTACTTGGAAAGATGTCACCGATGCTTAACCTGGAAAGGGTCAAGCGCTATTCCAGGTGAATCAGTGGTTAACATGGCTGCAGGAAGCGGGATTCAAAGAAGAGGAGGGTGACGAGTAAACCGAACCTATGCGACATCGACATATATATGATATACTTAGGAACTTACGAAAGATGGGATTTGCATATACTGAACCCCGTATTTTTCGAAGAAATTGCCTTTTTCTGGAAATCGACAATCGATTCCTAGTGTTAAATATTTTCGGTAAGCTGTCTCATAATTAAAATAATAATTAAGTAATTTGTTCTGTCCATTTTAGGCCCGATGATTTTCAAATTCTGGAAGGCAGAAAAATATTGAAATCAAGTGCTGTTCCTGCTCTAAAATTAAGGCCAATTGACATTAGAAAGCAATTTAGTATGAGAACACCAGATTATCAACGAATACTCCAAATTAAGTTTTAGAAATGTAGTACAGAAGTTATTAATATTATTATGTATTTAGACTGGTCAGTTGCATGTATGTGTTTTATATTCTGCGCACTTCCTACTTGGTATGAATGTTGCTCGACGTCGATAGGTAAGAATGTGTTAATAGAATAAACTAGAATAATTTTATTCGAACCTCCGTAAACAAGTATGTTGAACAAATTATAAATAACTGTATTAGTGAAATGTTTTATAATGTACTTTAATGAATTTTTATATTCGACAGATAGATGAATACTTTTGGTTCTTGGTATATTAAGGATGTTAAGAGTATGGGTTCTTTTAACTTGTGGTTGTTGAAGTATGTGTGCCCTGACTGTTATTCTTCTATTAAAGTATCAGTTCCATTTTTTGAATACGTAATTACTCACAGCTAAGTGCTACCTATATAATAAAGTTAACATACCATTTGTAATTGTAATAAACTGAATAGTTCCTTCTCGCAGCCAAAGCTTCACGTATGGTCGCGGAATACACCCTTCACTGCTACTCGAAAGGTAGAGTGGTTGGATAAATCCCACAAACATTGGCAGTCTTGGTGCCGACAATTGTTCAAGTAGAGTGTTTGACTTGACGTTAGGCCTAATTTGTAAGCACATTCAACAAGTTTTCATAAAATTGCTTGAGAGTATACGCAGTATGTCCAGAAAATCCTGAGTATACCCTATGGGAACACCACTAATTATATCTATATTTGCAGATGAAATTGCAACTAACAATGAAAACCCAGAAATCACTGTTTAGATAAGATGTCAGCTAGATAATATACCATGATACCTTCTTCTTAAGGTTCCGATAGCAGTCGGATACCTAATCTAATAAATATATTTGTAAATGTTACTTGTTTCTTACTAGTTCTAGAATTAACTTATTAAATCAAATTGAAATTACCAAGAAAAGTTTTAAGTAATCCAGTTTTAAAACCAACTATATTAGAAAAAAATCAACTCGATCGTAATAATGTATTTAATACACTACTGAACAAACCGATGAGCCTAAGATTCATAACAATTTTTAAACAAAATATTAATAAATGTAATACAACGAGCTTAAAGTAATGTAAATTAAATATATTTGCTAATTTTGGTTACTACAGTATAATAAATTTAAAGAGATATTAACGCATGGATGTATTAATAGATCCATGTATTAACGATACAAGTTTGATTGGCAAAACGAGGCGGCGAGCCAAGTTTTGCGGTCGATGCTCTTATTAAAAAAAATAAAAATAAATTACTTAATTTTAACACCAGGTCAAGCCATTTTATATTTATGTATCACTTTCACTTGACATATCGCTGTCAGTATCAGATGCAGAAACGTGAATTACTAGTGGTTTAACTGCTTTAATGGCTTCTTCGATGAGCTCCTCACGTTGGTACCACTTTGTGATGAGCGTGCTTGTATGCCTTACACAGTTTTCCCAAACATCTGGACCAATGTGCTCTAAGGCTTCCTTCCACATTGCTAAAACCTGTGTATCCCCGTAACCATCTCTACCTATATGCTTATTATAATAGGTTTTTGCTTGAGCCCATACTAATTCTATAGCATTGAAGTCGCAGTGATATGGTGGCAAGCGAAGAACTTCGTGGCCTTGTTCTCTCATGTACTCATCAATAACATACTTTTTTGGTTTTTTATTTAGCTTTGCTAGCGCTAATAATTCATTTTTGTTCATATTGTTTTCAATTGACACATTATTGTTATTCAACCATTGGATAATTTCAGCTTTTCTCCATGTCGAAGTGGGTTGCTTTTCAAGCAACATGCTGTGATATGGAGCATTATCGATAATTATTAATGAAGGCCCTTCCAAATTGCAGACCAGCTGTTCTTTTACCCATTTGAAAAATAAATCACCATTGATTTCTGTATGATAATCAGCAGAAATTGTTTTTGAAGCAAATATTAAACCTGCATTATTAACAAAGCCTCCCGTACCACCAGCATGCAGAATGATGTAACGTTTGCCATCATAGCCTTCAGGTTTACGGACACTCTTCACATTACTGTCTTGCCATGATTTCATTGGATTTCCCTTAGAGTAAATCCAGGTTTCGTCTAGAAAAATTATATCTCTAATAGGAGACTGTAAATTTTTCACGTATTCTCTCATAAAGTAGCCTCGCATGGCAGCAATATTAGTTCTTTCCACTAAAAATCTTCTATTACTTTCCTTTGCAAATTTAAAGCCGATGGAAGGAAGAACTCTGTGTAAACTGGTTCTGCTAATATGTGTTATTTGTTTAGCCCTTAACTCGGTATTCAACATGGCCAACGTAACATGTTTTTCTAAAAATTTTCAATTAGTATAAATATCTTAAGGTAACATCAAATTTAAGTACTTTGTTGATACATGTCGTATATTGTATCTCGAATTGCCATCTTCACACCATCGTGTAAATCAGTGGACTCTGATTTATGTCTCGGCCTTGCTTTTCCTGGACTAGATAAAATCGGATTGCTTTTAATTCGCTGCTTAATGGCTGTAACACTTGACTCACTCCACCATTAGTTTTCTCTGCTTCAAAGTATTCTAAAAGCGAAAGAATCATGGCTTGGGCCTGCGAATTTAAACGTTTTCCAGGCATTGCTTTCCAAAAGTCCAAAACAAATAGGCTGGAAAAGCAAACGTACTTAACCTAACCATGAAATTTACGAAACCGATTGCATACCTGATAAGAAAAACGCTAGCAGTAGTAGTTCTGAAAAGAACTGTTTATAATGCTAATGAAGGCCAGGAAAACTGCGAAAATGCACTTGAAACCAGAAAGTGAACAATTTGACAGAAGCACGAAGTCAAATTAGAAACCAAATTCATAAGGCGTTGCCCGGCAGATCAAAGTTTGACAGTGCTGTAGAATTTCTGTTTCACTCGTATTTACTGCCAGCTCTATGGACACACGTCGTAACTTAATGGGCGCGATAGCAGAAATCAATTACTGTTGTTTTCTTTGTCTATCAAACGGCAACCAATGTAAATGTGCTGGACAACTATTTCTTTGATTACTTCATATGCAAATGACGTCAGGAGGAAGAATCCTGGGACGGATAGTACCTCATATTTACACTTCCCTGACTTTACCCTGCTTGACTTTGAGGAATCGGATGAGGATGATCTTTGGTTGGACCTTGGCCGCCTACAAAGTGTTTTGTACACATGTATGTATGCAGCTTCACATTTTTTATGGTAAAATATTTTCTTCCGCAAGCATTCACCCAAATCCTGCATTTGTTCAAGTTTTCGGTTGGTTTTGGAAACAAGATAAACTCTACACCTTCCATGTGTTCTTTATATTTGTATCTAGAGTCGCTTTTACACAATCCATACGCACATCTCATTTTTATATTATAATTATTATAATTTAAAGGTAAGTATTAACACGTTCGCAAATGTCAAACAATCGTGACTGTATCGGTAATGCACAAAAACGCCGTTAGCGCGGCGATCGATGTTAGAGTGAACTTCGTCCATTATTATGTCGGATGTATTACTTCTATTACATCGCTGTACCCAGAATTCAACGCGCTCAGTCTCTTCAGTTGTCAAAGTGAGGCTGTCTGCTTACTCAATCCATAAAATAAGTTACGACATGACTTTCAAAAATTACTGTTTGGCACAAACCCACTTGATAACGGTTTTTTAACGCACTTTACAGTGACCGCCAAAAAGTCGGCATCATATGGGAAAGTTTTTTTTCGTACACTAGCATTGAAAGAGCTACTTTGCCGTACAATTTATTAATCAGAAAGTTGCACTTTGCGGAATTCGTACGGCAAAGTAGTATTTTGCGGTATTCGTACGGCAAAGTAGCACTTTGCCGTACGTTTCCTTAGTTACAACACATAATATTACATTACATTAATATTACTCTACTTATTTGCTATATACGAGGATAAATTTAGTATTCCGTTTTGTATGGTAGTGTACGAAAATATATTGTACGAAACTCGTATGAAAGTGGCTTTTCCATACTCGTCTCGAAATTCCGGACTCGGCCTAACGGCCTCTTCCGGAAACATCTCACTCGTACTGAAAAGCTCCACTTTTTATACTTGTTACGTAAATTACTATTGTTTGACTTTTCAAAAAGACTTTTTACGATAATAATTTGTGCTTGTCTAAAGACCTATTTAGCCTCTATCATATATACCGAGTGATTTTTACTTATTTAGAAAATGACGTTTTTCGAAATTGTCAAAATTAAAAAAGTGCAATTTTGCAGGAATTACGTAAGATTTCAATGAGATGTTTTTTAAAGTGTGTTAGTTTTAGCTTTACTACTTACTTACTTAACAATCTCAAGGCCAGAAAACATATTCTTTAACTTTAGATAAAATTAATTTTTGTAACATTTACAGGATTTTTGTAAAAATAATAGATTAAAGTTTTTAGGAGCCAGTTGAATAGATATTAGTTACCATTGAAAAATATTTCTCCTAAATAGCATCTTGCATCAAAACTCTTCGGTAAATAATAAAAAATCTAAAGTATTAATTAAATTTTATTTATTTTTTCCAGTCATAAATCTTTAAAATATTCACCTAAAAAAATTAAATTTTAAAATTAAGTCTTGGTATGTGAAATTTTGAAAATTATCTAAAAAAGTAATAGCAGCTGGCTCATAGAATAGCAACCGAAAAGCATGGCTCCAGTCGCCATTAGTAGGCATAAAGTAGGGTCGAGATGGTCTAAAGAAGCCTTTGGTGGTTGAACTCCTAAAGCTGTATGAACAGCACACTGATATTCGTGTTCTGAGCACATATTGCGATAGATCTTATAAGCTGCTGCTCATACTAAACTTCGGAACTGTCGAATAGTCGGTTCCTCCTCGCCAAATTCTCGGCTTCGCTCCAACTTCCGGCATGGCGGGGCTGGCGCTTGAAGAGGTTTGAAACCACATGTGTTACATAAGCGAAAGCAATTGTGCTTAGGGCAACAAGGAACCATACGATAAGTACGATTTCAAAAGTGGTCAGACCACGCTCGAACAATGTTGACTCTGTTGTCATTGCGCTTGACATGGTGCGGTTCAAACTTGTGACTCTGTTGTCTAAAACTGTCACATTGAACTTTAATTCTTTTACGCTCATATCTACGCCCATCTTGCTGTGGTAAAGGTACTGGAACAGCTGGAAACATAAATTTATCGCTGTTTTACCTCGGTAGTTATTAGTTCGGAGGAGTTAATCTCACACCGTAAAAGTTTACAATACTACTAAATCTATGAGAAACACGTTTGACAAAATTGTATCGTGATGTTTTATGTCTTATCTAACTGCACAATTTTGGTTTCAATAAATTGTTGCTTTAAGATAATTTCCCATCTTATATATTTATTTTCATTTCGCCTTATAGAATTAAGTTTTATATACGTATCGGCTTGCATTTCTAACACTTTTAAAAATGAGTGTATATTAGAGTATGGAGATGAATTTTCCTTTTTAAATTTGGAATGAAATTCGCAAGTGCTGGTCGTTCTTGTAACGCTGGCAGTTTTCGCAACCCATATTTCTGAAGGAAACGTGTACTTATTTTCAATGTAGTTATCAACTAAACAGCTAAAAAATTGAATAACTAGTCATCCGGTTTTTCGCTTATAAAAGCTACGAAGCAATTCCCTACTTCTACTGCTGGAAGAAATGTTAAACCAAATAAATGTTTTATCCACGTTAGTTAAGTAAGTGGACATACTCTGCATCTTTTCTATGCGCTTCAAAACATTCCTGACCACGAAAATTCCTATGGCAAATATTACATACGATTGTAGCCAAAAATTGATTACAAGGAGGCTTCGGCTTTTTATGGCGTTTGAGTCACAATTTGTGCTATTATTTTTCACTTTTTGTATTGGTGATCTAGATCGATCTCTTAATGATTTTTATAAAGAATAACTTGCAATATTGTATAAAAATGGGAAATATGGAAAACCACTTGCAAAACTACGGGTGCCAATAACATTCTACGAGATGCCTAGCGGATTGCCTTCTAAAAACTTTTGTAGGTGAAGGTTCTTTTGGGGGGGGGTTGTCCAGTAGAAACTTACTGCCGCGGGTGATCCTAGGTTTTCGCTCAACTGAAGTCCTTCAGGCAGATGAAATTCTTTCAGGCTTGGTCCAGGAAAATGTGCAGGAGTTTCCAGACGGTTTCGTCTTAGATATCCAATAAAATATTAAAATATACTGGTTTGAATTGCGTTTGACTATCCCCGTCGCAATACCTATTAAATGAAAAGGACTTCCGTTTAAGTTTTAAAAATAATTTTATTACTCAACACGAAATTTGGGTAAATCGCTAGCTGAAGCCAAGACGAATACTGACTTCTGCTATTACAATGGTGCTTATAACTAACGTAGTTATCGTCTTATCTACTGTTTGAAGTTTAACCTGTTATGAACTAACCTAATGTTTAGCGTTTAAACTATCATGGAAAACAATACTAATTATAAATGTTTACGATTCGAAAGTCCTTTACAATCTGAATAATGTTTACTGTTTGTTATTGATAGGGTATTACTCATTGGTGATATCCAGTGTCTGTAGATTATAAATTATAGAATTATATGTCTTTACAAGAATGCTGCATAACAACTAAGATAATTCTAAATGCAGTCTGTCTAAAACCAAGCAAGTCGATCAGATAAGGAAATGACACCTCGTAAGATTATCAAAGCGAGTTTAGTTTTACGTCCAGGAAAACAAGTTTTTAAAAACTAACTTTATTTTCCAATTAAACACGTTATGCACTGAAGGTGTCTAAACGTAAAGTGTTACGCTTTCAATGCGTTCCCACAAAGGTAAACTCTTAATCTACTGCAGCTTTCGCACTCCGGATGCTGCGTCTTAATAGATTAGTTATCTTATTGCTGTTTGGCTATTCTGATATCGTAACTCTCGTAAGATTACCAAGCGTGTCTTATCTGTCCCACGTAACTCCAGTTGAACAGGCTGAAGTTAGCTATGAGTTATTATATTGTAATTCTAATCTTCCAATAATTAATTTAATATTTTTTTTGTTAGGTCCTTTAGCGCCCTCGTAATATTTACTATTACCAATACGACAATTATGAACTACTATGGTATAATTAGTTAGGTACAGTTGGAATTGCTCTATTTGTTCTCTCGTGGCGCCATTGCTCAGATCAACCTCGACGTTACCACAAAGCTCGTATAATTTTTTAGTCAGAATTTGATGACCTGATTTGAAGAGGTTCAACTTCATTTTCCTTTCAAGCTTTGGCCAGAATTAGGGCCCAGGTAAGACAGTAATTGTCATTATTTGTTACTGTTAATATGCCCCGTGTCCTTTGAGAAAATTCCCCATACTAACGCCAGCCATTCTGACACGTGCTTTCCCAACAGGCAAAGTGGCGCGGTTTACGTGTAATTACATTTTATCTTGAGGAAAAATTTTTGGCGTTAGCTTGAAGAATTTCCTCTAAGGTTGCTATTACAACGCCGGTGTTCAACTGATCTACACGGCGGAAAGAAATGCCAATAGGTTTGTCGTCAAAATGTTCGTTAAAACTAGACTATCTTATCAGACGCCGCTGCAGTTCACATGATGACCTCGTCGAATGAATTCTGCAAATAAGAATTTCAAGTTAAACGTCGAGCAATTGTAATTGCCTCTTTCTCTTGCTCTTTTTCTTCAGCAATACTAGTCGTAATTGACTGGGATCGTTTTGCCGTGCTGTCCCTATTATCAAATCAGAGACAATTTATTAAAAAACTGAATCGAACCTCATTCATGGTAGCACGAAAAAAGGATTCCTATATTACTGTTGAAAAGTTCATTTGTAGTAACAGAATTCATATTCATTACACCAGCATAGTAGAACAGACCGCACAAAGCTCTAATTTCGATTAAATTAGTATCTCTGGAATAGGATGGACGCACTTTTGTATTTGCTACATCTTCATCATCATTGGTACGATCACGTGCATATTTCTTTCGTTGTATCAAAATTTACTTACTTTTGAATATAACTATAAAGTTCAAAATATATTCCGTGAAAAAAGGTGATGCTTCAAGTCCGCTAGACACGTTATCTGTAACGTGGTCACCCAATCAGTACATATTTTAATCCCCAACACAGGTAACCCCATTATGACGGGTTGGTCTCTCGTTTCCTCAACTGGATTTTGACTTAACGGATCCACGACCCGATTTTGTTGTCCTGTGTGGTACTCTGACGTGTAATTAAACTCCAATAATTTAAGAAACCATCTCCCAATACGTGGATTAATATCGCGCTTGTCGGCTAGCAAATTTAGACTATTACAATCCGTCTTAATCACGAATGGAATATCTAGATGATAAATGCGGTATTTCTTCAGTGCAGCCACTATGGCCAAGCATTTCAATTCGTAGCTACTGTAAATAGACTCCTCCGGTGTAATTTTATGACTATAAAAGGAAATTGGTTTCGTTGTCCCGTCCGATTGTTTTTGAAAAATCACGGCGCCTAATCATAAACTCGATGCATCTGTGTGGACTTCCGTATAAGCCCCGGTTGCCCCTGTTGCGGTTCTCCCCAAACAAAAACAGCACCCTTTCTTAAAATATCGCTAAGTGATCTCGCAATTGTGGCAAACCGCTTGATAATATTCCATCCTATACATGAAAAGACTAAATTTCCAAATTTAAGGTCAGTTCATATCCCCAAACCTATCAAATACATCACGTAACGTATCCAACCCCTCATCGACAGTTTTTGATGGGATAATTACATCGTCCAAATACGTTAATGCAGTATCATACCGCAAATTTCCTAATACTATATGAATTAAGCGTTGGAATACTGCAGGCGCATTGACAAGCCCGAAACAAACTCGTACGTTCCATAGGGTGTGATGAAGATAGTCTTACCACGCGAGTCCTCTGTCACTAGAATTTGGTAGTACCAACACTTTAAATTCAAGGAAGTGTAATACTGCCGACCTCCCAATCGGTCAAGTTGATCGTCAATCCTGGACAAAGGCCAATGTTTTTTGAGAGTGATCTTGTTGAGCCAGCGCTGATCAACGCACATTCGCAGAGAAGCCACTTTCTCCTCACTAGCACAATCGGACTGGCAAACGGTGAAGTCGATTCCTCCACGATGTCGGCATCCTGCAGCTCGGCGGTGATGTATCGTACCTGTTGTCTCTTGCTATACCATAATCGATATGGTCGATAAACTACTGGCCTGTGAGATCTATGTTCATCTCTGCCAGATCAGTATAGCCAATTTGCTTCTATATCTGGCCACCAAATCTCGGTACTCGTCCACCTTCTCAGCGTCTGCTGCCGTCAAATCCATCTTTGCTTCCTTCATACTCAGGGATTTCGTTGACTTCACATCTACGTGTGTCTCCAACACAACGCTCCCCCCGGGCTACCTTGTGGCCCCCGTCGATGATGACATCGTCGCCGCTGATGCTTAGCACTGGTAACACAGCTTCTCCTACATTATGGGTGGGGATAACACATCGTGGCACAAGACCTCCGATCCTCACGCATGCCACCCTCAACACATATCGTTCACTGAAGCATCCGGCCGTATTGCAACCTGCACTAAAAAAATATCTAGTATTTATTACACACGCGAGTTTCGTGTCGCAAAAGTCTGAAACAATTTTTAAAAACTTTTTATTTAAACTATAGAAGTAAGTTACAATCAGAACTAAACTAATTACAATGCATTAGGTGCGAAGTGGACATTTCTCACGCTGCAATTCTTAATCTAATCAACAGCAAGCTGAAGCTGGAAAGATCAGACAGGTCGACACTGGATCCTGATATAATTCCTCATTCTTCTTCTTTTCTGTGCCGTATCTTCATTGGACGTTGGCGATCATTATGGCCCATCTAATTTTGTTACCTGGAGCGTGTAACAGGCCTATCGATGTCATTCCGGTCCATTGTCTTAAATTTCGCAGCCACGATATTCGACGTCTTCCAGGCCCTCTTTTTCCGTCAAATTTTCCCTGCATGATAAGCTGCAGCAGATTATATTTGTTGTTTCGCATAATATGTCCAAAATATGATAGTTTTCGTTTCTTGACTGTTTTCATAATTTCCTTCTCTTTCTGCATGCGTTGGATTACAGCTGCGTTTGAGACATGTTAGGTCCAGGAAATTCTCAGCATGCGTCTATAACACCACATTTCAAAAGCTTCTAATCGTTTGCATGTAGCGTCAGTTAGGGTCCAAGTCTCTACACCGTACATCAGCACTGAGAACACGTAGCATTTCAGAACGCGAGTTCGGAGATGAAGAGCTATATTCATGTTGCATAGCACATTTCTCAGGCGATTGAAGACAGTTCTCGCTTTTTCAATTCGAATTTTTATTTCTTGCATCTGGTCCCATTTTTTGTTTAAACTGGTACCTAAATAGTTAATTGTTGGAACCGTTTGCAGTTGGAAACCATTTACGTGGAATTGGCCATTTACGCTATCGTCTTTGCTCACGATCATGACTTTAGTTTTGGTTATGTTTAACTTCATTTTGTATAATTCGCTTGCTCTTACCACCTTCGTTATCAGTTGCTGTAGTCCGGCTGCAGTGTCGGCAAGCAATATAGTATCGTCTGCATACCATAGATTGTTAACTAGCACTCCGTTTAATAGAATACCTTCACATGCTTCGTCTAAGGCTTCCCTGAATAGTCTTTCAGAATACGCATTAAAAAGTAATGGAAAGAGCACACACCCCTGTCGGACCCCTTGACGAACTTCAAATTCTTCTGACATTTTGCCTTCAACTCGGTCGGCTGCCGTCTGTTGCCAGTAAAGGTTGGAAATTATGCGGATGTCTTTGTCATCTAACTTCGCCTGGTGGAGCGTTTCGATTAGTTTTCCATGATTAACTCTATCCAAGGCTTTCCCAAAGTCAATAAAGCAAGCAAAGACTTTACAGTTTACGTCTCGTGCTCTTTGTACTAGAACATTAAGGCTAAACAGTGCTTCCCTGGTACCGAGGCAATTTCTGAATCCAAACTGTGTCTTGCTGATGTTTTCTTCAAGTTTTGGGTATATACGTTCATGGATAACTTTTGGGAAGACTTTTAAAATGTGGCTCTTTAAGCTTATAGATCTGTATTGTTCACATTTCTTTGCATTAACTGTTTTCGGTATTGGAATAAACGTTGATAGTAGCCAGTCTTTTGGAATCACACCAGTTTCGTAAATGTGGTTAAATAAATCAACAACATCTATATTGTCTTCTTCAATGAGCTCATTCCCAAGAGAAATTTACATATTTTGGATAGAAATATATACAGGGTGTAGAAATGCCTTACGCACCATAGGGATTTCAATGGTAATTTTTTCATATGACAATATTTGCTTCCCTAATTATTTTAGAGCAAACTTGTAACTAGGTTTTCTGTAGAGCAAACAATTCTGCATCCATTTATACCATCATTTTTCTCATTTTACGTCAGAAAACCTAATAATGAAATAAACTAGAATTGTCATTTTTTCAAAAATCAGTGCAAATTGTGAAGTGCTGGTATGCTGGAAGCAGATCAGGTGCAATAAGTGCCATGGTTGCAGCTACATTTGATAGATGCAAACAAATAAACAGAAAACTAATTTGTTGATGCTTTTAGATGCTTCAATAATTTCAAGGCACCACTGATTTGTTAAAAATGGCAATTTTATTTCTTTAAATTTTCGATTTTCCGAAATGTAAAATGACAAATGCTGGCACAAATGGATACAGAATTTTTTTCTCTACAAAAAACTTCCATAAAATATAGTTTTTATCTTCTAATGTAGCTATGAGCGATAGAATTTATTTATTTAAACGCTAAACCTCCATTACAAAAATAAAAGTACATTATAAATACAGGCTATGTCTACACTTCAAAATTAAAGGTAAGTATATAATACTTCATCATAAACTACATACTTCTTGTAACAAAAAGTGTATACTAGCAAAACCACACTAAAGTAATTTTAATAAGGAGCACTTAAAGCATCGAAATGAACTATTAAATACATCCAACCTTTCCTCACTATTTAAAAAATCTAGAGATCTATCCAAAAAAGAGTTTTTACCATAACTGGTCCTATGGGACCCAATATAAGTCTAAGCACTCTTTGGGGAATTGAAAATTTAACTTGTGATAGTATATTTGGACAGAATAAAATACCATTCAATAACTTGTCAATAAAGCAAATGTCAAACATTGTTCTTCTTTTGTCCAATGGAAGCAGCTTAAGATAATCTAATATTTGAGAGTAGTAATGGTTAGCAATGAGATTTAGATTGAACATGTCATTACAATATCTCAAGAAATTTTTTACACACTTTCCAGCAATGACTTATAGACATTATACTGGAGAGTCTATACAATTGAACCATACTCAAGTTGTGATCTCACTAACCCAACATATACCGATCCTACTGCCTGCAAAGACAACCCCCTACAATTTCTAAGAGTAAAACCTAACATTCTATTTGCTTTTACTGCCAATTGGTCTATATGATTATTCAAGTTCAATTTAGAATCAAACAGTATACCTAAGTCTTTAGCCACATCATTTATTTCTAGTTTCTGTCCGTTAATTGTGTAAATTGATGGTATTCTATTTTTTTTCTTATTAAAAGAAATTGAAAACATTTATCTATATTCAAATCTAATAAACTACTCTGACACCATTGAGAAAGGCTATCAAGGTCTTTTTGTAATAAACTGATATCAAGTTTATTAACAAGAATTGAAAAAAGTTTGAGATCATCATCAAACATTAAACAGTCGCAATACTTCAAGACATTTTTAAGGTCATTAACAAACAGATTGAACAGCAATGGAGAGCAGTGTCCCCCCTGGAGGACCCCAGAACATACCTTAATCATCTTAAATATAAAATTACCAATTTTAATCACTTGCCTCCTATCACTAAGAAATCTAAGCAGCCATTTTAGTAATCTATCAGAATAACCTATGTGCCTTAACTTTTCAATTAAAAACAAGTGACTGACCCTATCAAATGCCTTGGAGAAGTCCTTATACACAGCATCCACTTGATACCCCGTCTCCAAGGCTATGGTATACAAGTAAATTTGTCAGTGTAGAACAACCCCCTCTAAAACCGTGCTGTTCATCGACAATGATCTGTTTACAATGCCAGTTCAAATGGTTAAACATGAGGCTGTCAAAGACCTTAGGGATAGATGACACTATGGATACACTACGGTAATTGCTCACATCATTTCTTGAACCTGATTTAAAAATAGGTGACTTTCCTTCCAAAAGTCTGGAAATATTCCAGAAGTGAGAGATAAGTTAAAGAGCTTACACAATGACTGTTTTAAAAAAATATTTAGGTTGCCATCAGGCCCAATCATCAGTTTATTAGGCAGAGACCCCAGCTTCTCAAATACCTCAGATAGGCATATAATAGGACTGTCTATGTTAATTTGGCTAATAGATTTTTCGGGAGGAGTTGTCTTTGCATTCGAATAGACTGTAGAAAAATGAGTAGCAAATAAGTCGACAATTTGTTGACCATCAGTAGCAACAAAATTATTTAAAACCATATTTTTTTGAATATTATTTGACGCTCTTTTTTTATTAATGCAATTCCAAAAGTTTTTTTTTTTGGATTACTAGTCAAGTTCTCAGTTATAGTAGCAAGATAGCTTCTATAGCACTCCTGGCTTAATCTTTTACATTGGGCCCTTAGCACCGTAAATTCATGATAATCAATTTCATTATGAGACAGTTGATATTTTTTATGTTTACTCTTTTTAAGTGATATCAATTTCCTTAATTCGCCCGAGAAGTATGAAGTTTGATGTTTTAAATTTTTTTTTTGTGGCACAAAACATTGAATTTCAAAATTTAAAGTGTTATAAAATTCTGAAACAATAACGTTAATATAATCTCTAATGTTAAAAATATTTTCCCAGTTTACAGAAAATAAATAATCATTTAAACCCTGATAGTTACCATTCTTCAAGTCAAAATAAAATTCCTCTATCTAAGTGAATCTAACCCTACATTGCCTATTCTAAAATCACAGGTATAGGACGTATGATAAACACACATTTCTGCTATTAGGTATATCAATCATTTGGTACATATTATAAAAACCATACATTTAAGCAAGATACATGGCTGGTGAATTCGATGGACACACTACTTGGACACCATTATTAGCGTTTGACCACAGCACCCCTGGTAGATTAAAGTCACCCACTATGTAGAACTTTGTGCTGGGATATGTGAAACAAATTTCCGCGGCCAGGCAGTGATCACTGTACTGATCCTCAGAAGATCCTGGTGGGGTATATACAACACCGACCACAAATTTTGAACCAAAATATGTACATGACAAAAATAATTGTTCAAAATGAGTTTCAGGCTTCCTGATGATTGAAGCTTATATACGACTTTTTACCAATATCAATACACGACCTCCTCTGTTTTTTGTTGTAATTAGCACATTTCTATCCGCTTTAAATAGTATATTTCAAACCAAGGTAAGAAAGTGCAGTCTTGCATACCGAGCGCAAAGTTTATAAACCGAACCTTCGGCTCGGTTTGTAAGTGCGCAAGGTATGCAAGAGCACTTTCTTAACGAAGTTTGAATACTATTTTTTTCCCAGCCGGCCTCAGTAGAGCAAAATTTGACAATATAAAAATAATTCAACAGACTGTTAAAGTTGTTAAAGGTGACAATATTCTGCAAAATATGCAGCATGTTTTCCAATTTTATGCTATTCTCAAAATGTTTCTAAACAGTTTTATTCATAAGTAACTCTGAAAACTTAAAAAATTTTGTCGTTAAAAAATCGCTTTACTATTTATACTTTTTGAGGTTATGTCCACTGAGGTCAAACTGTCAAAGCAGTTTTGGTTGGATTAAAATAAGCGCAGACGCGCACGGTTATTTTTAGCCTCTCCTGTCGTGAGTACGCATGCGCGAGATGTTAATTTAATTCCTTCGAATAAAGGGCCACTCACGGGGCCACTTAAGGTCTCGTACTTACCTGCATCAAAAGGATGTGAACACTCACAGAATGCATTCCTAATTCCTCGTATAAACAGACTGTAACACAAGTCATAAAGTCAATTATCCGTCAACTATCAATATGTCAGCTGTCAGAATCAGCACGCGTCAGCAGTCAGCTAGCATGCGGTACAGTTTCTTCATAAAAATTGCATGATTTACTTTCTTACCTAGGTGAGAAAAACGAACTTTCTTACCTCAGATGAGGTGAGCAATGCCTACTATTCTAACCGGCTGGGAAAAAAATATTATAATTGCTACAACAAAGTTTCTCCGTAAATATGTCTCCATTCAGCCATCTTTCCGTAATAACAATAATATCATAATTAGAACAACTTAGCATTAAGTTCAACTCTGCTATCTTGGTGCGAAGCCCACTCACATTTTGATTGTACATTTGCAGTGGAGTATCGACTAGTTTTTTCTTGTACTGCCAGAGTTGTTACCAATCTGGCTGTCCTTTTTCACTACTTTAGGACATCCACCAATGTACCGAATGGTATAGCCATCATTTTCCTCCTCACTCTTAGTTTGAACACTTTTTTAAACTGGTCTCTTTGCATGGCAGTCTGATCTAAGTTAATTTTATAATTTGATCCTACCAGTTTTTTTCTAATTTTTTATTACTTGCTTTAACAAAAGTCTGATCAACACATACAACCTTCAATGGTCTGCAGGATCCTGTCTTTTTAGCACCAATCCTTATTACCTTCTCCACTTTACTGAGCCCATCCTGGGCCTCATTCATCAGCTTAAAGACATCTTGCACCACTTTTTTGTCGTCTTCAATTCTTTCCGTCAAAACTTTTCGATTTGACTCCTTTGCACCATAAATTATTAAATTACTGGCCCTCTTTGTTCTTTCCTGCATTTCGTTGATCATCTGCTCCATATCCAACTCTACCGGTTTATGTCTGCACTTTTGATTTTTGGCAGCTTCCAATTCCTTCTTCATTACCTCAATTTCCAATTTCAGCTCACCAACTTGTCTTAAAAGGGCTGGGGCACTCCTGAATGCTTCTCTGCATGGCCTGCAGAAAAACATTATGGTTCGCTTTTGAATCACAACACCCCTTATTTCAGATGCATTCAAATAAGTGCATGCCTCTGTATGGTGCATTACTGTATGGCAGCTATCACAACGCACTATTTTAGAGTCCTCTGGTATGGATATGTTGCAAGTGTTGCACAAATTGGCCATATTATTGCCGATCTAACCTCACTTTCGGAAAAATTCTTGAAAATTCTTATACACCAGTATTCACTGAGAATAAAGAGACAAAAAACACTAATTTCACACTTTTTCATTTAATTTTTGAGCAAAAAAATACTAAAATATGAAGCGCAAAATTTTTGTAAACACCAAAATCTGCTAACTTTGCAAAAAATTTTAAGCATAAAGCGATATAAGTATTAATGTCATCATCATAGTTGGTGTTTTTAATAATCGTCCATGCACCTTATTTGATGGGGGCTTGCCCAAGTACTTTAGGGTAAAGTCCAGGATTTTCAGAGAGGTCGGTAATCGTAACGTCGCCAAGGGTTGAGGTTAAGAAGAGGGACGAGGTAATGATGTACCTGCAACAGGTCTATTTTCTTTAATAGGCAGCATTTCGTTTGCGTGTCTGTTGAGCACTTGCTTCGTATGTTCATCTTGTACAGTGTAGACGTGATTATTCAATATTTTGATAATTTTAAAAGGTCCTTTGAATTTGGTTGATTTTTTTCTTCTGTATTGTTTTAGAAAAACTTTTTGATCAATTTCGAAAACGGTTAGGTGTTTCTTTTTATTAAGATTTTCATTATGTTTTTGCTTAGTTGCAATTTGCTTATCTTTTAATTCGTTATAAAGATGGATCATTGGAATCTTGTGATCGTTCAAATAGCTCTCGTAAAAAGTGCCGGTGCATAAGTCATAAGAGTCTCTATTATCTGTGTGTCCAAACAAAATTTCTCGTGGGGTATATTTTAAATTCAAGTGTATTGAATTGTTGTACGCCAGGATACAGTGGAACATTTTGTCCGAATCAGAAATGTTCAATTAGTGTAGAATGTATTCGTTCAACGGGTGAATTCGATTCATGGTGCAACGAAGTAGTTATATGCAGATTGATCTTGCGTAATTTTAGAAACTCTTAGATTAGGGCGCCACGCGTTGTCCAGCTTCCGATTCTTACTCCCTTGTTGAAACGGCAAACCTAATATAAGCCCATAAAAACAACAGAGATACTTCGCAGCAATAAAACACCAGAGAACATTACTTCATATATAATTCGGAGAAGTAGTTAATAACTAAATTTGATGCACATACCAATATAACCCGATTTTAAATATCAAGGCACTGATGCCTGGATTCTGACTTAAATAACGAATGTTAAATGTAATTAGCAAGCATAATTAATAGCATATACAAATTCTAAGATCATACCTACTCGAACAGTGCCTTTGCAGCATACGGCTCTGAGCTGCATGAGTAGTCGAGTTAGCTACTCTATTAAAAGCGAACAAAAACCGTGGGCGAACCTCATTAAACAGATCTGGTTAAAATGGCGCATTCCAGTAGCCAAAACACCCCATCCAAGTTCACAATATGCACTTTAAAATTAAATGTTCAGCTAATTATTAATGGCCTTAAATGTTGCAAAACATGAATACTTGAATAAATCAAATGTTAAAGAT